>PXOD01000864.1:0-13524 GCA_003012165.1 Paramyrothecium roridum
TTGGACGGAAGTGAAGCGGCTCCACACACACACACACACACACACTTCCCTCAAACCAAGGCTTGTTTAAGCTAGTCCCTGTGATGTTAACTTCTTGGCTGTTTGACTGGTGGCTTAGTGGACTGGCTTGATCCCTGGTTCCAGGTCTCGACAGCCAAAAAGGCCATTCGAGCAACAAATGCAGAGTCACGGGGCCTGTCACCTCTGTGCAGTTCGGCAGGCATCCGTCAACATTGGAATCACCTGCAGAGTGTGGCTTCACCGAGCTGGGGAAGGCAGGGTGACCGGTTTCCATGTCTCAGATGTTTCTCTCTCTTTCTTCCCATTAGCCCGCCGTGTTTCCTACATTGGACAAACACCGTCACAATGGTTACAATAACAAGGTGGCGCTTGGCTTTCACACAATGGGCGAGGAGCCAAAAACAGCAGGCAGTCTTTCAAGCCAATGGCAATTCACGGACATGAGGAACAGTAAAACCTGGTGCCGGGCAAGGGGCTGCATCCTTCATGTCCCAACGCTCGTCCTGCATATATGTTACATTCCGAACCAAGTCTGGCTCCAGGCACGCGAATCTGTCGAGGCCGAATCTGCGGCCTGCGCTGGGGAACCGCTTCGTATTTGTTGCCTCTGGGGACCCCCCTGTTCTCTTTCGAAACTGCATGTTGAGGCGCCTACAACAATACAGGCAATCAGGAGCACCCCGGGTGATGGTCGTCGAGAGACTGCAGCTAGTAAGGACAGGCCATCGACCGTACAGCCACTCACCTTGGCCGTCGGTATGGATTCAAAGTGGAGCATATTGGTTGCTCACCATGTCACGAACACACCGCCCGGGAACCAACAAACTCCGAGTCTAATTAGAGAATGCATGCGTGAAAGGGTTGTTGGGCTTTAGGGAGGGCAAAGAAAGGCAGCCATTGAAGAAACGCGGAGTTCGCGCCGCGGCCATGCTGGGTCTCCCACTCGTCTGCTGGTGGCATTGTCAGAGCGTGCCGATTGGTACGAGGTTTTGCCCTGCGCTGTCATCATTTCCATAACGATGTAAATTGTTAAATACATCCGTGGTCTCGATTCTGAACTTAAACTGAAAGGGCTTGAATCACCAATACGATCTGAAATGGTAGGGAAATGGCAAAGCCGCCCTACCTGCGAACGGCAATCATCGGACATCCTAGCAGAGCGAACATGTCAAGGCGCCATACAGCAAATTGACCGAGGCGCAATAAGGTACTTGCATCGCACCTCGTGGCCATGGTTCTGCTTCCATGTCTCAAGAAAATGGATTAATGGTGGAGCTCCACAGCCCACGGCCGACTTGCCGTGGCCATCACCACAAGCGGTAGGCACTTGCTCGTGCCACATCCCGGCTCCGCAGCATTTACTCTTTTCGCAAGATTTGGAGGAGCTTTACTCTACGGTGCATCGTGAAATTGCCGGGATGGTGGAGCTCTGGTCCGATCACCCCCTGGGAGAAGCCGAGCTCAGAGCACAGGGCCGCAACAGATGTCGAGAACATTCTACGTAGCAGCTCTAGGGTGTGTATTGAGGCAATGGCGCAGGCTCCTTCTACCTATCTAACCGGAAAAGAATGCTCTAGGCTAGGCTTATTCGATTAGTACTACGCTGAGCATATTGCTGCTGCGTCTGGAGCTAGGAACAAGCTGATGCACCCACCTGCCCGAGCGTCGGCCGACTACGCTCTTAAGGCTGACCTAGGCATCCACAGCAACTAGCCTTGCCATGGCTGTGCCCATAAGATGCTTTGTGTTTGAGGTAGCAGACTTGAAGGGGTGGCGAGGGCTTGAAGGAAACGCATGTAGATGGGCAAGGGTCTGGACGAAACTTCCGTAGCAGCCGGGCTGACAGCCGAGAAGAGGTCCAGTGCCGTCGGTTTGATCTACCGTGTGCAAGCCGCTGCGCTGTGAGCTATGTCACCGGCAAATCGCTTTGGGGGCGGGCGGGACAGCCGTGGGATACTCGCCCTATCTCGTGCATCAAAAGGGGCTTTTTCTCTTGTCCCCAGCAGGCAGAGACCTGGCCATCACCTCGGCTGAGGGAGGAACCTGTGGAATTGAGCACGGCAAAGAAGAAAAGACTGAGAGGCGAATGGGCCGATCGAATCTGGCTGCGGGAGTCGTTATCAAAGCTAGAGCCGGGGTCGAGGTGCCCAGAACCGTGCCCTCCCAACCCGCCCCCAAGTTCTTCATGGGTCCGTCTGGGTCCCATGCCTACCGATCGCGTACTTATTTGGTCTGCAATAAGATCTTGAAAGCATGAGAGGGTGCGCCGAAAGCAAATCTCAGCTCCAAGTCCCGATGCTAAGATCCATACTCGTTCACCCGTCCAAGTGTTGTAGCTGGGCCCCGGTCCATGAGATGCATCGCTACCGTCTCAACACTTTTTCTCTCCTTTTCGCCCCTGTGTGCTTTTTCAGAACACTTATGTATGTATAAAGCTTCCCTGTCCCAAGACTCGAGAGAATGTTTTTCCCTTCTGTGTGTTCCAGGCATCAACTAGGCCGTCCATCGTTCTGATACCGAGCGCTCTGTAAACCCTACCCACAACCTTCTGAGACTTGGTTCGCTTCTATAACCAATCCAGAGGCTGCTCATATTTCTTACCGCCCCCCCCAGAGTACTTTGCTTGCCGCCAGAGCCTTGGGCGGACGGCTGCTTCCGGCACCTCTACCCTCCTGTCCCCCTTTTCGCTGACGAGATGGAGCCTCAGCCTCAAAATGATCTACTCCTTGACGTCTCCGGCGGTGGTGCGACCCCCGATGATGTTCCACTGACAGCCCAAACCTCTACCTACCTTGCTATCGCGAATGCCGACCTTCCTTCCGGTCCTGAACTCGGACGTGGGGCCATGTCCACCAACGCGACGGCCGATACTGCGAACGCCAATGGCTCGGTCACTCTAGTCAACGGCCAGAATACGAACTTGCAACTTTCGAATGTCGATCTCGCACTGAACCAAACCAATCTTTCGCTCTTGGAAGATCTCAATGCGAGGGACAATACTCGCAATCACGTGTCGGACCACAAACCCACGTCTGTGAGCGACAGCCTCGCGTATTATGGTCCAAACGCGTCACACAACCGATCAGACACCAACCACGACACCGAAGAACGCCGGCGTGAGCCTCCTAGCGCGTCAAGCTCGTTTACGACATCGAGTATACTGGAAATAGGTGCATGGGCGGCAGAGTAGGGGGTTTCAGGAAGGGTTTGGTCATTAAAGTCTACGCATGCTTCGTACATAGTACAGCTTCGCGTGCTGCAAACAGAGTTCTACTTCTGTGAATGAGATTGTTTTCTCCTGGTGCTGTCCCACTCGAACCTGCGGAGTCTATAATCCGGTATCCCCTATGATATTTAATAGAGCAGCCAACATTTCTCGAGGTCCATGACGGAACTCCCCAACATCAGCACAACCTTTTTTCGTCCGAATTTACCAATCTGTTCCAATGAAGGCACAGGTGACCAAGATTCAATGCAATGCAAAGCCCGTGATTCATCCACCATAGGCTGCTGATACACAGTCATTGCATCAGCTAGCCGTTATAGAAGGCACCTTTCCCAAGCGCGAATATGGCAACGTTCTTACCAATCCCGGTACTACATCTTATTCAAGAGCATTGGCAAGGCCTAGGAGCGGCAATTTTCCAACATGTTCATGTCCATGGCCGGGTCAGGATGGCGTAACCACGTATTAGACACTCTGGGTGGGCGGTTAGATTGGATTGCTTGTGTCAGGTAGCCCGGATGCACAAGAGCTGGGACCCTTGTGTGGAAAGGCTATCGTTCTGGCAGTGAATGTTTCTTTACTGATTTGATCGTTATTGCAGCATGTCCAGGACGGCAAAGCGGCTTGCGTGGACTCCGGTTCGCAATGTCAAGTGCAGCACGCATCCATATCGAGGAGTACGTCTGAATTAGGCATAAATTGATTCGTGATTCTAGCGCCCGCGCAAATCGTTAGAACCATGCAAAAATCGGATGACTTGCACGTAAAGCTACCCATTAACTTAATGCTGATCCTGGTCCTCACAAGCATACAGCACCGCACCCTTGAGCGCAAGGTCCACTCTTTTCCGGGTTACACAACGACAAGAGCAAGTTCCGGGCCCTCCGTCTAGATTGGACAAGTTTCAGGACTTGAGATGAGCATCTCGATTGTTACCGTAGTGAAAAAATTGATTCTACGTTGGCCATACTTGGCATCCTTCCTTGCGACAGGGTCATGATCCAGATGCCGTTGTGGCAATCCAGGACCCTGGCTTGCCTGGCTGTTGCTTCTCCTCGTTCACCAACCAAAACTAAGGTAAGTATCTCTTTCGTGTGCCGTCGTCATTCTTAGTGACCACAGCACGGGCCTTGGAGGATTTGGTGAGAGCGGCCGGCACGGAGCCCAGCCCGTTTCTCAGAGGAAGCCGATGCCGTTTTCGGTGTTGCGTATATGCAGGACCTCATCGCAATGCAACTGTGAACCAAACTTGTCATGACTCGAGCGGGACCCTTGTACCGTCCCACGCAGCTGTCTGGGCTGGAAGTGGAATGGCACCGTTGCAACAAGATCGGCTGCTGCTGAGGTTGAGATGTCCAGGCATGCAACCCTACCTTGCTCGCCCGGCCCTCCTTCACCTTCGTCGGATGTAAGGTATGTGTGTGCGTCGCCTGTCAGCCGCCCGAGACCTGGTACCAAAGTCCATCTCCACCGGCAGTCTCGCATGGATGAGATGTTGTTGGTTGGCCTGAGACACCTTTGTTGTAGAATTTCTTTTCTTTTCTTCTCCCCTCCAGACAGCTCGGGCCTTCGCGCTTTCAAGGATGGGCTACACCGACGCGGAATACGATCTCACGCCCGCAATCGACTTGGCGAAGCACATGGATCAAGCGTACAAGCAGATTTTTTTATTTATTATTCTTTATTTTGTTTTTTTGTGCACATGAAAATTTGGTCAATGCTCCCCAATTGGCTGCGCACATTTCGACGCTTTCGCCTGGGCGCGAAGGCAGCTGGGCATTGGCCTCGTCCTGCACACCGGTCAAGGTTCCAACCCCGGACCTAGAAGAGCAAGCAGCGGTCTCTACTCGGCGAAACAGATCTCGATTAAGCACCCCATTTACGGGTCGAACCACAGTCTTGAGGCGCATGGATGCAGGTACGAGTCGATTGCCGTAGACCTGCGAATCACGCACGTCCTGAATCTGTCATATGCAGATAATCAAGATAAATAGACAAGCCTAATAACGGGAGGACCAAGCAGTCTTCCGATCGTGCATCATAACGGTCCTTTTCCGCCTCGTTGTGAGCTATCTGGAGATTTTCGTCCCAGCCTCCGCGCCAAGCATGGTTCTGGCTGCCCGTGACCGACTTGACTGACACTGGTGCAGTCCTCCTGCGCTTCAAAATGGAGTCTATGGGGAAACAACTGGCGGTAAGGCCAAGGTTGGCCAGCCCGGGATCAGAGGCCGGGTAGGACAGCCGTGCCATCCGGTCGGGATGGTACGCCACCTAATCAAGGATGAACTGGCATCACGCAGATGAGCAAGTTGAGTCATGTCTGGAGAGCGAATTTTAAGGCACCACTTGCACCATCGCGCGCGCAATGATTGATTGGCCTCGTCTCGGTCACACCCCTGCTTGGCCCTATGGAATTATCTTCCACTTATTGTGATGTGTGGGCAAAATGTCCACTTCTATAGCAACGAGGATGCCCGCACAAACTGCAGCATCTTCGGCGGACCTCCAAATTTGGAAACGCAACGAAACGGAGATCTTCAATGTAGGTATCTCGTATTAAGGACCACTCATTTCTTGGATACTCCTTGTTGCATATTCCATCTTACATTGACGTCGGATGGGAAGCGTTGGATTTGGAAAGGCACGAAATGGAAGAAATGTTCCAAAACCCCATTTTGGATGCGGAAATTTTCTCCCTGAGGGTTGTTGCCCTTATTACCGTCGAGGCGTTGTTGATGCAAAACACAACATCAGCCACGCTGCCTGGTTGAGCGTCAGACCCTGGCAACCGCTGATGCCAGTTCATTTCACCGGGCAGCAAGGTACAGAAGTGTACGGGGGATGAGCGGTCTTCCTTGCTCTTCCAAAGTGGCGTGCCGTCGACCACTCACGTCGATTCCTGTCGCAAGCCACGAACCAGGCCTATGACCTAGTGTAATGCACCCCAAGCGCCCGTTTGATGATGCGTTGGCATAGGCTACGATAAGAACTCGAGACGAGAGCCACCTCTCAACAATCTTCCAAAGCTCGACTAGACTCTTCTCGGCCTGTGGATAGGGTCTGGGCTTGAGGGGCCAGGGGTGGCTTGTTCCTGGGCTGGCGAAGCTGTCGAGTCGTAGTTGCATGATGTTCACGAACGGGTCTCTCTGGTGATCACCGAACGGCTCTCGCGGCGGCATTAGTGCCGGAAGCCACGGCGAGGAACCGGAAAACAGCCACCAAGAGGGCATACGACTCCATGCACATATGTATCCCTGCATTTCACCACCAGACCTACCAGACTGCTTCGCGCAGGTTATTGGCCCACAACTTCGCCACCTCATTTCCCATCGCCGGATGGTTGCATAGGTCAGATGTCCGAGTTTCAGCGAAGCCGCGAGCTTCAGCCCTGCCAGAGCTGTCGGCGAGGCGCCGTCAGATTAACCTTGACGAGCAGAATGGTAAAGGCACGCTACCAGGTCCACTCACTAGTGTATTGAATGTAGATCTCAAAGGTGGAGACAGACTCGAGGGAAAATGGGAAGTCGACCGCGCGCTTTCACAGGGGGCCGTGGAAACGTCTCCATTATCCACACTAGAATATCAAACATTTGTGGTAGATGGTACGAGCCTTACAATGCTGCAGAGAAGAAGAAAAAAAAGAATGCCACGCCTGCCTTTTCCTTGCTCTGCAATGCAATATATACAGTAACTATATCGTCTGGAGCTGTCAAGCATTCTCAATTGGCCTTGTTCCTGGTCAACGAGAGTCATGGTCGCAGTTTCGGGCTTTTGTCAGCGAATGAAATTCGTGAAGTGGCATGAAGACCCGGGCATGGGTGGGAGGCTTTCGGCATATCCCAATCTTGAAATGAGCTGGGGTCAGCTACCTTGCCTAGCCACTGCGATCTATTCAAGGGGTTCTAGTAACACGCGACTGTGTGTCGCCTGCCTGTCATGTTCCTTGTCTCTTTTCCCACACTCCGCACCCCTGTTACGGCCCCTTCCTCCTTCAGTTAGATGGATCTTCGAACCCGAGGACCCTGGGACTCTGACGATCGTTGGAAGTGACAAGAGCATGATCAAATAGTTTCGCTCTTCAGGAGCTTTCAATTTCCGTT
Source organism: Paramyrothecium roridum (assembly GCA_003012165.1). NCBI lineage: Eukaryota > Fungi > Ascomycota > Sordariomycetes > Hypocreales > Stachybotryaceae > Paramyrothecium > Paramyrothecium roridum. The sequence goes on from PXOD01000864.1 coordinate 7,348, forward strand.
GGGGCGGGTGGCGTATGCGGCAGCTCAACGTCGAGCAGATCTGAAGCAGCACCGTGGCGTGGACTAAAGACATTGTCCATTCGCTGTTGAAGTCGATCCAAACTCCGGTGCCCGAGCTGTTGAAGGTAGGCCTGTTGAGCGCTTGGGTTGTGTGGCTTGTAAACTGTCATTTGCGTAGCCACGAACTGGAAACGGCCTACGCTCAAATCCCTACCCTAGACTGGCCTGGCGCATCACCATTGACCTTCCGCTATGAAGTTCGCTACATGGCAGTCAGGTCCTAGTACGGGGAAACGCTGATCCTAACGATTCTTGCGGAGTTCCACAATGTTGTTTTTGCTCGGGTGCATTTATGGGAGCAGTTCTTAAATATGGCTGTCAATGGGAAGGGATGTTGCCAAGGTGAAAGAGAACCTCACGTTCACTCCCCGTAACGGCTAGTTCACCAATGGCTCATCGCACGGGTCAGCTACGAGCGAACTAGCTGAACCTCCTCCCCCCAAAATAAAAAGGACCCAGTGAACACGATCCTTTCGTCGAAGATGCTGATGACGTGAGACAGAATACTCGACCCAAGCTACCGCAAATCCGCGGCACACAAAATTGGATGGGATCGGTGGCAGGGGCCGTTGGAGAGCAGCGCAGAGACCGAGGCCTGCCCAGTAACCATTTACTGGTAAGTCACTGTACTTCAGAACTGCACAGCATGCAACTTTTTCTTTTCCATGCGGTTGACGAGCAAGAGGGTGTGGTCCGCAATGGTGCGCACGAGGACTGGAGCTACTGGGCAAGTTGGGAAAGGGTAACCCATTTGGCTTATCTGCACGCCCTCCGCACAGTCAAAGGGCAAAAAGGCAACCAATTGCATTGCTCCACTGCCACGTGGCTAATCAGATACAACCGGGGCCCATCTCACTAGTACCGGTACCTTACGTATCTGTGCAGCACCTCACACTACCCCACCTAGGATCGCCCCTCTTCCCCGTCTGGCAGTGCTTGGAAACATGAATCATGACGACAGGAAAAAAAAACGGAGGGGGGGGATTGCTGCAGACAAGACGACGAACGACAGACGCTCGCTCACTGCTGCCCCCCAATGCGAAGTCATGGTCATTTTTCAGCTTGCAACCGGGTCTTACATCAAAGGCAAATGATCAGGGTAGTGGGATCGGCCCCCTTCCTTTTGTAATTCGTTCTGGGGGAAAAAAAGACAGCCTTAGGTCAAGGCAATGAATGAGTGGTATATGCCCAACAGCGCTTCGATGCCCCAGGTACAAAAGGAATCTAGACATCATCAGGTAGCCCGAGACGTACCGTTTTTGCCGTGGAAAATCATTACCTGGCACGTTGTTTCTCACAATGCCTTGGAGTCTAGCGAGGGTTAATCTTGGAAGGAGCTCCCCCCGATACCGAGCTCGCGAACATGGTCTATTTCGGCCTGCAAGAATAGCGGAACCAAGGCAAAATCACTTGGTTTGTGCCGAAGCCTTATTCTCATCAGCGCGGCTTCCAGCACCGCAGTGTCTGCGCTACAACATGCGCCTGTATGCATTGCATGCATGCATGAGGTGGCGGGTACCAATCCCATAAGATACGCCATCACGTAACGCCGCCGTGATTATGGGCTACCGTAGGACACGATTTGCGTACAGAGGCAGCCCTAAAGCTCTCTGTCGCCGAGCGCGCACTGGGAACGACAGGGGAAAGAGAAGGGATGGGGCATCCGAATCGCATCCTTCGGGCAAGCCAATGATCGCCGCATCTAGAGTCTCGGCAACAACCGTCGTGTTTTCCTCCTGACCTCAAAATGCATAAGCGAAATTTTGAGGAGTTGACGTACCTAGCGACATGGGAGAGAATTCTGCAGTAATTATCTACACCGCTGCATCGGCTGTTCCCTGGAAGTCCGATGATCCGTACTCACAACGATGCCGGTACCTGGCGTGGGAGGCAGAAGTTGCCCTCATGAGCGTTGCTCTTCAACGTGTGATTTTGCCAGGGTCCTTGCGACAAGACCTGTGCGTGATCATCGTCTTCTGTCATTCGCCCACTCTCTGGCGTCTTGTCATGCACCGGTGCTGCTCAAAGCTCTGCATGCCAGGGGTATAGCACCAGCACACCTTCGGACAAATGCTCGAGCCGAAAGCGCCATGTTAGCTTCTAGCTATTCAGTCGCGCAAGCCTCGAATCTCAAGGAAGCCGGCAGGATATGCGCCCATCCCTTCATGGACCACACCCCGTACCTTATCCATGCGTTCAAAATAACCAGCAGCGCAACCCCCCTCTTCTGCACCCTCACCCACCCCTGTCCTTAATCGATGGTCTTAATACTTGATGGTCAGCGCGTGCAATTGTCCAGGCTCCGGATATGATGTCGTCAACTCTCATCGGCTGCCCAAGCTTGGCGTGGGCCTTCATCGCTCTTGTGCGCTTTTGCGCGCTCCACAGGGACGCGCAGGTTCCCAAGCAACAGGCGCAAGGCATACGTCGGGCTGTTGCGGTTCTCACACCCTCCTATCCAGAGGCATTGCGTTGGTGTGTAGGCTCTAGAGAGCCTAAGACGTCTTGACCGGTGGGGCGGGCGGAAGTTCTTCTTTCTTTTTTCTTATTGTTTTGGTTCGAAGGACTTGGAGCAAAAGGAACGTCGCGTGAAGTACCAATCCCGGTTGCTTTGGGCTTGAACGGTTTTTGTCGGAGCGAGGGCGTCAGGTTAGCGTGAAATTCACGCTAACCACCTGGGCTGCCGGGAGCTAGGTGCGCTTCATTCGTTAACCTTCACTGTCCTTCAGGTACCTGAGGTACGGAATATCTGCATTAGTCTATCCTAGGTCCCTTGCCAAGCAGAGAAAATCTAGAGCAGGGTGCGGGAGATTGGCGAAGTACCAGCCCGCTAAGGTAGTAGAGGCGGCATCGCTGAGGGTCGAATAATCCCCAATTTGGTCTGCGCTATGCACCGGAGTAGGCAAATGGGACCAAGACGACTACAATTTCAAAGGATATCTGCCACAGGACAGTATATTCCAACAGTCTCGGCGCATTGCCCGGGAGCGGTGTCAGTTCTCGGAGACCGGAGGCGCAGAGCTAGTGCGGATAACAAGTAATGGCGACACCGTAGCGTGTCTGCAGTCGAGACGTAGGCGGATCTGCGCGAGGGGACGACAGCGACGAAGTAGTGGAAAAGGACGGGCCTGGGGGTGCGGTCATAAGCCGACGAGACGCCCCCAGTTGTTGTCTGGGAACCACATGAGACCCGGAACGAGGGGAGGGGGAAGAAAAAGGAAACCTGCGCGGTTGCTACTGGTCAAAGGACCCCAATTCCCCAGACCAGATGACCTAGTTGCCAAAGGGGGAAAGATGGTGTGGCTCCGGATCGGCTACCGTCAGTAAAGGTGCATCAGAAATAATGCACGTTTATCTGCCGTCGTCTAGACATGGAAGCAATCGAGACATGTCCAACCCCAAGGTCGGACGACTGATGTGCCCGGCCGAAGGAAAGGCGTGGGGATGGAACAACATCGATAGGTTAGGTTAAACGTCGAACGTGTCGTTACCGACCGCCACGACCTGGGACACCCTTGAGCGACCAAGGTACCTTGGCTTGCCTTGCCTTGCGTTCCGAAACCTGGTAGCTCCCCTCTGCCCGCCAGCATTTTTTAGCGCTTCGACTTACCACCGGCTTGCGCGATGAAAGGGAGTTGTAATGCCATCATGCTCACGGGTGCCACTTTTGGACTTGTGTGCGACCCGGGCTTTGGCGAAGGAGCCGGAGGGTATGGTGGTGGGTGTGAGCCCTGCATCCGCCGCCGCGTGCCAAGACTGGAGGCCGACACTCGCTCTCTAATCACCACGCCCCAGCTATCACAGATGGAAGTCGTTGCTTTCGCTGCACGGGAGCGCCTAATATTCCCCGGGAGGGAGGTAGTAGGGAGGGCGTGAGGCGGGCTTCAGTGGCCAATCCCACGGCTGATTCCTTTCGTATGGTTGGCGGACACGCAGGCTCCAGAGATGCCAAGGCGGTCCTACCTGTAAGTCAGAACAAGGCGGCCACACATGCGATCCCGAAAGCATGGTTCGATCCATTTCTGGAATCAACTCTCGTCCTATTCGTCGTTGAACCTACCTCGCATGCGAGGCCGTGTGGAATGTGGACACCCGCACCCCCCCTCTCCCAGTGTCTGCACGCCTACACACACCCACCCATTTCCCGCGTATGCTTCCCTCATCCCAACAGCTAGTGCCATACCGAGAGGTCAAGCAAGTAGAACGTATAAGTGATGGCAAGGATGTTTCCAAAGCAATACAGGAGGGTACCTCCCGGTGCCCTCCAACACCGCCCAGCACCCAAGCCCGTACTCTACGGCGCCGGCTTGATGTGCCTGGACCCCCCCTTTGTCTGTCTACATGCCTTCGCCTAGTCTCCCGCTCTCTTCCGCTACATGGGGTCCCCTGGGTCATTTGGTGGCTCTCGTTCTTGTATAAAAGACGTCAAGACCCAAGTTCCTAATGTCATGCTCGCGTCCTTGGAGGTCTCTGTGCAGCACTTATACCAAGCACCGCTCATTCCCTCTCCTAGTCCTTGCCTTTCCTCCATCCGCTCTATTAATCCACAAGCACGTTTCTCAGCCGCCACTTTGTTGCAGGCTGGTTCCTGTACTATTGTCACTACCGCCCAATCCTCACCGCCGCACGACAGGTCCTTGCTGAGGCCGTCTACGCGACCAACTCAAACCTGACAATCATTCCACGGCCCACTTGCGCCCCATCCACAGTCATCATGGATCAACAGCCATACAGACACTCATCCCCCGACATCCTTTCCGAGTTCAGAGTCCAAGATGACCCTCACCAATCGCAACCGGCTTCCGATCAAGCCTTCAACGCGAATCCTCGTCCATCTTGGACATGCGAGATCGATCTTGAGAGGCTGCGCCACATCTCAACAGCGCCGGCAGCTACCAGTACCAACTCTACGGGTCGACACGATGGGCACAGTGCCGACATAGATCAGAACCCTCGGCTTGAATTTAATCATCCTACCCTCTTTGATCGCATGAGGAGAAATGAGCCGATCAACTACCCGTTGATAGGACACCAGGTCCGCCCTCCGAACGGCAGCGCACATGTTCATCACGCAACTGAACCTCGCAGCCATGCCGAATCCAGCGTGGGCCTGAGAGAGCTTTGTGCCCCATTGCCCTCGCCTCCGCGCCTCAACAAGTCCGCCTTACTGTTTGCCGTGGGAACCTGGGACCAGGCCAGGGCCTCGGACGGTAAGGAAGAGGAGAAGTTTAGGAGCGCCGCTCAGTAGAGCGCCGACCCTCCTCCCCCAAAACACCTATTCATGTACATCATTGCCTTCCTTTCGTCGTATAGCCTTCATTTTTTGGTATACTATCATATTTACCAATGATTGGATTCAATATACTGTGGCATTTGTTCTCCCCACGAGGTACCTGTGTATTATATCTTAGACGAGTGCTGTATTGGTCTCCTGTCTCCCCTTACAAATACACAAGCCATGCCATACCTTGGTCCTTGAGGTGTTGATGGTTATCTGATGATATTACCATAGTGCCACCATCCGCCACCTTGGCTCTCGGAGCAGTGAAGTGCAGGGACCAGGAGTTGCTCTCAGCAGTAGGCTGAAGACACGCGTAAGTGATGTGAATGGGGGGTGGGAATCACCACTGATTCAGGGAATGCCTATTGGGAGCAGAAGCTAGACGTTCTCTTCCCAAAGAACCATGATCCCCACCCCAACGCCGTAGTTGGATAGACTGAACAGACGATTTTGGGCTTTTTTTCTTCTTCCCTTCGTTGCAAATAGCGGATAAAGGGAAACTCAAACTCATGAATGTCAAAATAAGGAGATACGCCTCGATCCAACTTCCAGGCAGTTTGATCACGGACCAATGAGTCCGGCCCAAGATAAAGTGCGCTACATCTCAAGGTGCTAGCCTGAATTGGCAGCGGTACGGCCCGGTAGTCGCCCGTGACAAGCATTCACCAGGGCGGTGATTGATGCTTCTTGGGTGCAATCGCCAGGGCGGGCCAAACTAGGCGAGACTGGCCTTCAGCATACAGTACTTATTGGGAGCTCGCAAATTCAGTCACAGCAATCATTTGAGGGATTGGTTCATTCCCACTGGTTCTCGCCATACCCCCCCCCCCCCGCCC
>PXOD01000866.1:0-24566 GCA_003012165.1 Paramyrothecium roridum
TATCTAATAATATATCTAATAAATTAGAAATCAACCCTTTAAATAAGCTAATAGATAAGCTAGTTAGGGAGCTTTTAAATAGTCTTTTAATTAAATTACTACTATTAAACCTAACCTAAGCTATTATTATTACCCTAGTATTTAAGCTACTATTAGATATATATTATATTATTATTAATAACCTTTTCTTATTACCTAATGTCTTTAGGGCTCTTAGGATTATAGAGACTAGGACTATTAATATATACTATATAAATTATAATTTATATTACTATTTTATTAAGGAAAAGGAAAATAATAAAAAGGAATAAAATCTATAGCCTTAGGGTAAATATAAGGCCTAGGCTATACTAAATAATAAGGTAGGAAGCCCTAAGAAACCTAACTCTAGGAAATACCCTACTAATTATCTCTAAAATTAACTAAATTATATAGAAAGATAATACCCTAGTATTATTTTTATTTATAATTTATAAAGACTATAAGATTACTATATATCTTTACTAGTAGCCTAATTTAATATAACTATATAATTATTTAATTAAGTAGAAATTCAGTTTTAAATCTATTCTATAGCTATTTATATTATTTATAGCTACTAATTATAATAATTAAATAAATACTATAGATATAGCTAACTAATTAAGGGCCAACTTCTAATAGAAGTAGTATTATTAGTACTAAGGCCCTAGCCAGGCTCTTACTTAATCCTTCCTCCTTATAATAGCCCTTATAAATAGCTTTATTTTATAAAGAAATAGTAAGTTAGCTTAGAAGCTATATAAATCTTAAAGCTATTAGTAGTAGGCCCTAATTAATAATATCTTTAAGACCTATAAAAAGATAGGCTCTTCTAGATAATATTATAATCCTAGAGATATTTCTACACCCTTAGATAACTATAAAGCCGGCTCCTAAGAATATACCTATTATTTTACTTATTAAGGCATTTAAATTAGACTATAATCTTAAAGCTTTTAATACTCTAGAAAAAAAGGGCCCTTAAGAATATTAGATATAAATAGTATTAATAGTAGGACTAGGCTATAGAAGAAGGAAGGTATAAATACTAGGTAGGGCTATTAGATATATAATATACCCCTTTATAAAAAGATTAAATACTAGAACTTCTATTATAGGCCAATTTACTAGCTAATTAATGTACCTACCTTTTTCCCGGTTTTAATTGGATCAGATCCATATCCGATACTTATTTGGCGCCTTAACACACTTAAGGAGGTAGGTAGAGGAGCAGCCCAAGCACTCTACTACCGGGGGAATCTTCTTTCTGGTCCACTTCGAAGTTTCTCGCAAAAACTTCGCTCTCCCGAGCCCAAGTCACTTGATTATTAAAGAGAAGTAGCCATCGATTTTCTTGTCTCGGTCGAACGTGAAGGAGGAATCTCGGGCTGGGCTCTACGTCTTCACGAATGACCACACTTTGATGCAATTTGGTCAGTCCAACTAAGTAAGCGGATAGTAGGCGCATGAATGTAGGGAAGTTATATTACCAGTGCAGTTGATATTTGGCATTCGGAATTGCGTGTAACCCGACCATGAAGTGACTCGTGAGATTTAGACGCGACGCAAATTCGAAATGGCATGGCTTCTATTGCAATGGCTCGTTAGTGCAAGTTCGTAGGATTGCTTATTGTAGGGGCAGCTGCTCACTTACGAATTCCATTTTACCTTCGCGGAAATTATATGAGGAAAGTAGAGGCATGAGGGTGAGTACAGGTGGAAGTCGCTCAAGTACGACATCGTAGTCTTTTTTAAGCACGCCGTAGCCGTCCAGGGATAGGCCAAGGTTACTCGAGGGGCCATTTGCCCCAACTTGAAAATCTAACTATCGGTCAGCAGGCAGCCGTTTGGTATCCTTAGCTGCGGTTACCGTAAATTGACTCAAGTAGTGAAGCTCTACCCCAGCGACCGTCGCTCTGCAATCGGATTTTGGTCATCCTCATCTTGCATTCGAAGAGCTCTTCGACCCGGTTGCTGACTTCTACGGAGTGCTGCTGCATTTGCAACTTCTCCAGCAAGACCCTGAAGAAATGGTGCATATCTTGCGGTTTCGAAAGCTGCTCTGTTTCCCAGCCTAGAGCCTCGGTAAGCTTGACCGGGGAGACTGGTAGAGAGTTAGCTTGGAGGTGCCGAAAAATCTCCTGGACGGCCTGTAGTTCACTTCCGTTCGGCAGACTTCGTGCTTGCAGGATGCTCTGTTCCAGATGAGTTGAGCCTGACGAAAAGAATGTAACGAGCCGGTACCTCGCGGAAGCTTTCAAGCAAGCCCAAAACCTGTAATACACAGCTCAAATACCCAGTCGCACCCAAGTTGATGATGCCTGCAAGTCGAGCTCCAAGAGCATACCTCTGGAGTTCTAGGTCCTGACGGGCCCGGTCCAGCTCCTCAATCTTCAGTTTCCGTTGCCAAGACTGAGCGTGATCAGGAGTATCTAGTGAATTCGTAGGAAACATATTAAGCGGAATTCCGCCGGAGCAATGTGGTACCTGATCCCAGTCAGGTCCTGCCAGGTGCTCTGCTGTGGACGTATCCAAGATAAATGTCATTGGCCATGGAGCAGAGATCTGAGGTTGGTTGTGATCAGGCAGTAGCCGGGCTGTTTCGATTTCTTTCTGCGGACCAATCCGGCTTTCGTATTCTTGCACCAATGTTGATCGAGACCAGTCTACCGCAGCACGGCCAATTATTGTGTGTCGGTGCGGTGGCTCAACCACATCCACGGCCATGGCAGTTCCCGCATCCTCATCTGCTGATACCTAATACCTATCGGCTCTGACAGCGAGATGGACTGGGCTATCTACAAAGGTACATACCAAATCCCCAACTTGTGTTCCCGGAGGTTCTATTCCAATGATAGTATTCTCTGATTCCATTGTTTCGTCAATATCGTCCAGGCCGACGCCGACAAAAGCGGTTGGGCGCTCTATCCTCGATGATGCATCTTGAACATACGGAGTCGGTACGTGCGATATTGCGACGACGCTTCCCGCTGGCAATCGTAACACATCCGTGAGTAATGGGTCGATCCAATCGCGCCATGGCCCAAGATGAGAATGTGGAACTCTGCCCTCCAAGAATTGAACAAGACTGGAAATGTTCTCATTATTTTCCGCATGTTCTTGCGACAAGAAACGGTGGATCCTGAACATTTTGGATGCAGAGATTGTCAAGCGGGTTGGACAAAGCAATGTGTGTCTTTCAGTGTTGAACTCTGGTAGGTTTTCAAGTAATTGTGTAGCCTGCCAATCATCTTGATTATGAGCTTGAAGGATGTTTCGAAGCGACATGCTCAGTGCCATCAATTGTGGAGCGTGCGGCGGAGACGAACTGCCGCGGACAATACCGTAGTATAACCAAATGACGTCCCTGTACAGGCCATTGATAGATTTGGAGTAGTCGATGAGGATGCCGCCCTCGGTTCCGATATCCGTGCATAGGCCCATGAAGCCATAATTTTGTCGTGTATTTTTTGATAGTCCGACTCTTTGAAGCTCTCCAAGAGATTCCATAATCTACAGTCGGCCCCTTTGCGAGACAGCTCTCGCTGACGGTCGATTCGTGCTATGAAGCTGCGAATGAAGGACTGCTCCCCCTCTGATAGGTGACGGGGCTAAATGGACTTCCTTGCAACACGAGCTCAGTGATATGCGCCCAAGGAATTTCATCATCGCCGCACATAACGAGAATGCGGCTTCCGAGGCAAATCTCCTGCACGATCTACATGCGGCTCCAATAGAAATTTTGTGCCAGCAGTGTTGAGGTGATGCCACCCAGGGTCATGCACCAGTTCTGTCCTGTTGAATGGACTGCGCTCCTAAGATTGGTGCACAAACGAAAATGCTGCTCTGCTACTTTCAGAGCTCTGGCCTAGCCAGACCAGAACTCTGGTGGCTTGTCGATATATCTCTCCCATCCGTCGGACTTGCTGGTTGCGCTCCTGCAGATTGGCTTGATCTATGCACATAGCGTCGATCCAAAGTGTCCGTTCTTTGTCAACTAGCCGCATAAACTGAAGCGCTTCAAACAAGCTTTGTCCAACTAGGAATTCAGTGTCGTTAATGTAGACTGACTTTGCCTGGGCTCGTTCCCCCCACGCGATAAGACAAAGCTTCATATGACAGGCCAGTCCGAAGTTTTGCAACTCCTAAATCACAGTGCATAGGCGAACCACGTTCACCGGGCGAATTCCGCAAGAGGCGAATCTCATCCTTGCCGAGCAACCTACCACTCGGATATGAGGCCAGCTCACCACCATTGTCATCTTCCATAATGATTGCGTCTCGATCAATCGGAATGTGCAAGGTTGCTGGTCAATTTCAAGCAACACACAACATAAAAACACTCGTATTTCCTTCCGGCGACTTGAGGTATTGAAAACCTCAAGATTTCCACTTGAAGTGAATCAGTGGAAGCGCTCCCCCCTCCCTAATCAGTGGCAGCCATAAGCCTAGACTTGTGGAAACCGGTTTTTTGATGATCCGGGAAGTGTGCGAAATTGGATTTGTCTTGGAAAATGACATGATCCCGCTCTGACAGGCGGTTTCTCCAAATCTTACTTGATTAGCGAACCTCAGTTGAAAGATCGATGAAGCGAACACCCAATAAAGGCTACTTCAGGGTGCGGCTATTTAATCGCTGCCTGTAATACCCAACGCTTTTAGCAAGGCTTGATTAACATAACTTCCCATAGTTAAGACTTTTTCAACATGCTTTTCGCCAAAATTATTGATAGATTTGCGATTTGTGAAACAAGATGGAAGCCTTTGGGACATTTCGCGATAGGAGAACAATTCATGTCTTTTTCTCTACAATGCTGCTTTTAAAGTAGAAAGAAAACGATTCGTAGTCTTTTTCACCTTGTGTAATAGAACCTAAAGAATATGGTCAAGTTTAGTTGAATGTCAGCTTCCATACATCACCCAGTCTCGTATTATCTTCCGCAAGACCTCCATGGACAATGACAGCATCCCCACCGGGCAGTTTCCACACATCTGCATCGAACCACCCGCGAGGGGCTGGCGTGTCCCCAGCAAAGTCGATCTTGTTCCATTTTTTAGCGTCAAAGTCGTAGGCCCATGCATCGCCAAGCATCTTTCCAGCTCCAGCGTGACCAAGAGAAGAAGGATCTCGCTCTCCAAACAAGGTGACGAGAAGATCCTTGCCGGAGGGGTGCTTGAGCGTGAGAAGAGCGGCTACACTTCGCGCCTCTGGCCCCTGAGCCCCGTCAGATTGAAAGCTCAGTGAACTCCAGGCCTTCGTAGTTGGATCATAGACATCAATCTGCCCTCCTTGCTCGGTTGTGCCGTCGAATCCACCCATCCGGTACAGGTTCCCATTTCGGAAAGCAATGGAAGTGCCTCCACGAGCGGGAGGTGGAGCAGCTGGCAACTCTGACCAGGTATGAGTTTCGGTATCAAAAGCCCACAAGTCAGATAGGCGGCCTTTAGTAGGACACCCAGCGTGGACATAGATTGTCTTCGCGCCGTCTGCCGTCATCGAATGATAACTTCGAGCAGCTGGGTAGATGGAAGAAGTTGGTGTAACCATTTGCCAGTCACCTGATGAAGGAGTGTATCGCCAAAGCGAACCGCTTTCCTCGACGGGATCCATAGCAATGCCTCCTCGTCCGGAGAAGAGCCAGAGACTGTCGTTCAACACAGCGCTTGCTGTGCCAACCCGAGGAGAAGGGGCATTAGGAGGGGTCGAAAGTGAGGCCGTGATATCTGTGATAAGGCATCAACGTTTGTTTTGAGCATCTGTAGTGATTTTCTCTCACCGCTTGAATCATTTCCTAGCTTTATGACGTCGAGGTTGCTATCAACTGGCTGCCGGGGGAGTAACTCTCCCCCAAAAATGTAGGCATTAGGTCCCACAACTGAAAGGATTTGCGATGAACGCTGAAGGCGAGTGGTGGAGATCAGTCGGGTCCAAGTAGCTGAGAGTGAAGAAGACATTTTGAAGAGTTGAAGAGTGTCTCTTGTCAAAAAGTTATTGGTGAAAGACGAAAAACGAGGCACGGACTAACAGCTAAGCAAGCGATGTCTCTTGACTTTATACGCAGTCAAAGGCGGCCTTCGGGGCGTTGGAAGAGATGGGGGTCCGCAGCAGTCGTGCCGTGTAGAACACCGTGATGTCCTGTTTTCATCCACTCCAAACATGCAGCGGGGGCCCACAGCAATGCAGGGCGGGGGGGATGAGCAAGATGTCCCACTCCTCCACTCCTTGGATGGCATTTTAGTGTGACGCCATGATTGGCTGTACCAACATTTACGGTAAAGGTCCATCATTACTATTCATTAGATAATCGGAGGCACTGAAGATTTTGCTCCGATTAGTCACGGGAATACCTATCTTCTTGATGTCACTTGACCAGATCCGGTTACGCCCAAGTTCATGAGACATGCCTCCATCTTCCGAACCTCCGATGGCTTGGAGAAGCTCCATCTTCTTCCTACCAAAACTATCGCTGTGCAACAGACCGAGAATATGCCGTTCAAAAGAGCATGTGATATATGCTATAAGAGAAAGGTGAGACCAAAAACACGAGCTGCAAGCAGAATCTCAGGCTCACTCTATCTAGATCCAGTGTATCACTCCTACTCCAGATTTACCATGCAACTGGTGTACTCATCAGAAGATTCCTTGTACTTTTGATAGAGCAGTCAAAAAGAAGAATAGGTAAAGCTGGTGGCAGAGAACTCTACTTAGCGTGCAGGACCTGACTGTCAAAGGGCAAAACCGGGCGACGTCCAGGAACTTTTCTCCCGGATCGATAAGTTGGAAAGCGCCCTTGCCGAAGCTACAGCGTATATTCGGGCGAACAAAGTACAAGATGCACAAGAAGCACGAGAGGCTTATGCGGATCCGATTCCACAACTTCCCACTCCAGGGAGTCCTGCTACAACTACAACTTCGCCACATTCAAATGCCGCACAATCTTTGAGCTCAACGGCCAAGGGTGACCTGAGAAATCTCGCATTCGGGCAAGTTGGTGGCCCAGGAAACCACTTTGGGCTCAATTGGTTTTATAAAGGCTTGCCGATTCTCTCTGACCAAGGCCAACAATGGATCTCTTCTAAAACGGGGCACAATGTTGACCTCGGAAAATACCAGTTATTAGGAAGTCAGGCTCCCTCTGAATTTTCTCTACCAAATTTAGTAGCGCCATCTCTAGGCGCAACCGACTTACCCAGCCGCGTACGGACGGAACCTGCGATACGGTCATGGCTCGAATCGCCACTCTGGCTACAGGCTCCTATCGTTGACAAAAGCAGATTCCACGAAGTGTTCGAGTTGGCGTATAGTTCTCCCATTCAAGAGCAGGCAAAAGAGCAGCATACGGCAAGAGCTTGTGTTCTGGCAGCTCTTGCTGTAGCGACATGTGTAAGGTCAAACGAACAATTCACCTTGACATTAAACGGCGATGAGCTTGCAAGCCAAGCAGGCTATCTTCTCCATTTGATTTCTGGTCGTCTAGAAATAGTCTCATTAGAGACCCTGCTTCTTCTGGTAAGGCACCCCAAACTGAGCTTGAAACACCTGAGCATAAAATACTTACTCACACGTCCTAGCAACTATTTCACACTCTCAGAGGACACTGGGCCAAGGCATATGAGTCTCACGTGTCAGCCTGCAGAGTCATCTGTCAGCTCGGAGGTCACGTATACCAGCCAGTGTTCCCTCAACATACTTCAGTGGATGAGGCTTATCGATTAGTCCGTGAACGCCAGTTATTTTGGCTATGTTACGTCTGGGACAAGGATATATCGCTCCGCTCCGGATACCCGGCCCTTCTGACAGAAGACTACTGTGATCTTACGCCACCCGACGGTAACAATAACTCTTCAGCTTCTCATCCGAGTCCCGTGGAACTTTCACCACTCTTTCCAAGCGATCATAGACTGAGCCATATCAAGGAGCGAATTTGTCGCCTACTCTACTCGCACAAATCCTACAAGCTTTCCGACGCTGAGTTGCTTTTGCATATTCGCAGACTAGACGAGGATCTGCAACATTGGAGAGTCACTGTTCCACTAGAATTTCGACCAAAGCTGGCCATCTCCCCAAGCAGTTCGCTTCGCACTACCATGAGCCAGCCACAGTTGCTACAGTACACTCATTTACAACTTGAATACCATTATCTTTTAATTGCCATTCACTCTGCCGTCCGAAGATGTGGCGCAAGCGTACCTTCTAACGAGAGACTTCCGGAAGACCTTCACAATGTCGTCCACTCCAGTATCGACATTTCGTTAGAAGCTTCTCGATCAACGCTCAACTTCATCCAAGCTATCATTCAGTGGCTCAGAGAGGAGGCGTTCTGGTAAGAGGCTGTCTGTCCATGTCATTTGTGAAATGCTGACTCGGTTAGGTGTATCAACTATTATGCACCGGTTGCTGCAATGTCACTTTTTGTTGACATGCTTCTGCATCCAGCTGACGCTCATGAACGACATGATTCGGAAGTATTAAGTTCATCGGTTGCGCTCATACAAGGTATGCCGTCGCAGAATCTAACGGCTGCTGAGGCCAAACAGAATGGAAACCTCTGTGACTTTATTCTTGAGCTGGAACGATTGGGGCGGCATGCTATTCTGAAAGCGAATGGTCATTGAAGATGATTTGGAATGTTGCTGCACGGAAAGTATCTATGCCGAATGAGGTATAATCGCGCATCAAGTTTGTTCCCACCCAATCTGTGTTGATGATCTCGTGGTCTTCCATCTCTCTTAGTAACCATTTATTGTATTCTGAACAAAATATCCTTCAAACTATCCTATGAATGGCATCTTACTAGATCACCATAAGGCTTGGTTGTAGAGCGGCTGAAGAACAAAGAAACAGCAGCCACAATGACAGGTACCACACTGACCCTCTCTCCTAAACCAGCATATCGAGGCGGGATGCGGAACTTGATCCAAGCGCCGCTCGCCATGGTAACCGCCAGTACATTGTAGATAGCCGACCAAACGAAATTGAACATTATTCGGTGATACGAAGATCGACTGATATTGATCAACAGAGGAATTCCTTCCAGACCGTTCATCAAGACGACATCTGCGGCACGTCACATCACTGCTGGTCAAACCAACACCAATTTGAACTCCTATGTTTGTCTGCGCAACCGCGATGGCGTCGTTCGTGCCGTCGCCGCAGAAAAGAACATACTTGGTTCGATCTGGCATGAGCCTAGCCACATAGTCCCGCTTCTCTGGTGGTGTACTTTCACCGACGGTGTTTTCCAACGGTATGCCGACTGCTGCTGCCGCCGCTCTGACAGCCACGGCCTGACCTCCGGAAACAAGGTGAACCGTGATGCCACGAGATTTGAGTTGATCAATAACTTGAGCCGCTTCTGGCCGAAGCTGAACGCGCAGACCGAACGCAATTAGGGGCTTCGAATCTTTTGTGATGACCAATGTGGTCAGGCCC
The DNA here is from genome assembly GCA_003012165.1 of Paramyrothecium roridum. Lineage (NCBI taxonomy): Eukaryota > Fungi > Ascomycota > Sordariomycetes > Hypocreales > Stachybotryaceae > Paramyrothecium > Paramyrothecium roridum. The sequence continues at coordinate 9,455 of PXOD01000866.1, forward strand.
GCTTGTTGGAGCTCCAATACTTGTGGCACACTTTCAGATATCGTCCATCGAGAGTTGCCTGCTCGAATGATCGATTCGTCGTAGCGAGCCTCGATGCCTGCCCCTGGAATGACTTTGATTCTCTCCACTCCGTGCAATTGCCTGCTTGGTTCTGCCTCGAGAAACTTTTCTACGGCAGCGGACACTGGATGTTTACCTCCTGCGATGAGTGCCTTTGTCAACGCGATACCATCATCTTTAGAACCACTGATCATCACTTGTTCCACCACAACAAGCCACCACAACAAGCTCACCCGCCGTGATAGTTCCAGTCTTATCAAAGACGGCGTCGGTAGATTTGCGAGCGCGCTCCGTTGTTTCCGCGGACTTGTTAATGATGCCACGTCTGGCCGCAATGCCGCCCGCTACGACCATAACTATTGGCACCGCCAAGCCTAGGGTAAAGGGGCAGGCAACCACGAGTCTCGCCACTGCATACGTGATGGCATTGCCGATAGCTCGCCCGGGGCCATACCCAAGCACCTCAATGTCACATGCAAGCCAGATGACCATCAAAAGAACGGTTATGAAGGCCATGAAAGGAACAAACCATCCAGCAACCTTGTTGGCTATGTCTTGGATTTGCGGCTTCCAGTTTGCAGATTCTTCGACCAGCTGTGCGATATCCGTAACCGTGTTCTTTCCTGGGAGGTGGGTGAGTTGAGCAACTACGCTACTGGCCTCGTTAACAGTCCCGGCAATCAGGCTGTCACCTTCACACTTAAGTACAAGGATTGATTCCCCAGTGAGCATAGACTCATCGACTTCAGTATTCCCAGACACAATCAAAGCGTCAGTGGGCACTCTTGAGTGAGGAAGAACCTTGAGTCTATGTCCAAATTGAAGAAGCCGAGTATCAATCTTGAGATCGTCATCCTTGAAAACAAGCAGAGTTTTTGTGTTCTGGCGAGACCAAACGGAAACAACAGCAATGGCTTGAATACGCGCAAACGCCGCAATGAGCCGACCAACAAGGATAAAAGTGATAAGCATCGTGCTCGTCTCGGAGAACTGTCCCTCTTCCAAAGGCTTGCTTGCCATCTGGAAACCGAAGGCGATAACGAGTAGACGAAGGCAGCGGTGATGCTCATAACGACAAGCATGTCCATCTCGACGGTCCGGCCATACCACAGTGCTGCCAGCGCAGGGCGATAGAACTCGAGCACAGTAATCAGCTGTACCAAAGTGCCAAGAACCAGAGAAATGATAGCCACAGTCTTCTCATCCACTAGATCTCCGACCAGGCAATAATCGCGACGGGCAGAGCGAGGCAGCTGCTAAACATGTTTTGGTCAGCTGATCCCACAGTCGGCGGCGACTGTTCTCCAATTGTGGATCGGCAACGGGCTCTGCCAGGCCTCGACATTCATCCTTGCGGTCGTAGAGGTCTCTGGCTCCGATTAAGGCTGGATCGTACACCAAGCGGACTGTCTTCTTGTCAATGGACTCCACCCTCGTTGGACCACGAGGCCGTATAGCCATAAGTCGTTTGGTGTTAGATGGCGGGGCGAGGACATCCAGGACGTAGTCCCATTCGAAGAGCTTGCTCAAGGCAAACCCACTTGCGCTCGAGGCGAACTTGATTACTACACTCGCATCGGTAACTGATTTGTCAAAAGTGAACTCTTCATTACCCATGACAAAATTCACACGTGCCTGGGACACGCCAGCCATGGAGTTGAAGACACGCATCAGCTTATCAGCGCATGTAGTACAGTCCATAACACTGACCAGAAAGTTGATGGTCTCTGCTGTCTCGTTCCTTTGTTCCTTTCAACATCGGATAGTTTGATAAGATGTTTGTTCTTGTTTTGAGATGGAGTAAAGGTGGGCGTTGTTGTACCGCATGTATGACTGTCCCGCGGTTGGTGCTTAGTTGAGCTCGTCGTGGCTATCTGCGTGTATTTGAAAGAAGTGCCATTACAGCATGATCTTAGGTTGAGGGCAACGTCTTCGATCACGGATCGGCATATACAGCGCATGTCGTCTAGGCATTTATTGTATCGGTCAAACGCAGCTTGGAGGTGGCTTGGGCAGGCCGTATCGTCTTCGTGTCTGCTCGAGTTGTGCTCGTGAGGGTGATTTAGAGATTCTGGGGATGTTCAGCAAAATGATAACGGCAATCGTAAGGAGAAGCGTCACTTACGGTCATGGTCACTAGAATCGTCACACGTCTTTTTGCATTCAAGTGCCGCCACCGCCACAATACACTTTTCTATAGTCCAGTATTAGCAATTTTGGGCTACAAAGCCATCATCCAGCAGATATTCATGGCCAATAAGGTCTCACCGTTACAGCTCTCGCTCTCGCAACATGGAACATGCGATGGGAGAGAAGATGTGGACGTATAACCAGTGCAGTAGGTATGGGATGTTCCATCATGATCATATCTCTCCTCACTCAAAGCCCTTGTTGTGAATTGAGAGACTTGCGGTTTTCTACAGCATGATCCACCTATTGCTGGCAGGTGACAATAAGCAAGTTGTAAACTCGAAGAAATATGGTAATGAACGTCTTGTACGAGAAATTGCACTGAATTCAATTTTTTTTTTTTTGAGACAGTTGAGAGCATCCAGGAGTTTTCTCAAGTTAAATATGTTGTCCGCTGGGTCAAGTGTTATCAACTCGTGTTGATATATCGCCGCTCCGCCTTCACAAAAGTCGCCGCGCCGCGTTTCTCGGTCACTCGCTGCACGGCATTGTGGATACCAGATTCCACGCTCGCTTAACCTGTCATTGATAGACTGTGGATCGAAAGCGTCATTAGGAAGGAAAAGTCTTCGCGTTACACCAGGCACTCCTCGAAGTACGCCACTTAGTTTGCTGTTTCTAATCACATAGGTGCAGAAAAAGTCGCGGTCACATCAAGTCTTGCTCTTCCACAGCGTAAGAAAACAGGTTAGCATACCCTCCTCTAGGATAGTGCATATGAATAAACGCCAAAAACCGATCGTCTATGGTGGCAGACAGAGGTTAAAATGGTAGGAACATAGCAATGTACTGCTTTGATTACCATATTTGTTGGTCGTACTGAATGAACATACAATTGGAAGAATCGGATGGGCTCTATTATACATGGGTATCGTAACACAATTTGCTTGTCCCGCGTTTAACAGGATCTATGGGGTAACGAAGTATTGAGGGCGGTCAACAGCTCCTTGATGGATGCTCTAACCATATGAATCGCCTAAAAGCACAAGTACGTGCCCTTTGGGTCACTTCGTTTGGGACAAATAGCAGGAGAGTCTTGAGAAGCACACTGTGTTGCGGCTGCATCCGCGGTGGCACACGGCCAGCCTTCTGTGCAAGCTTCGTGCCCCTGACCATACAACTTGAGTTGCCTCCCGGCAAAAGCGTCACAAAGCTTGGTGAGGTACAAAACATCAGCCCGCACGCCTGTCTTGACTAGCGCCAAGTATTCGCGGCCATCCAACTCTATGTCAATTGAGGATGGTTTATCACCATCATGGCTCAAGAAAAGGGCGCGTGGTTGATCACCTTGATCGGCAGCTTGTTTGCGGTGGTCAATGAATTGAGTGTATGAGCTGGCAATGTTTGACAGCAGAGCACTGAGCAAGTACACGTTCCCCGTCACGCCGAGATATCCCTTGCTCGTGTCGAAACAGGACGTACACGTCACAAGTTTCTCTGCGATTTGGGTTGCGCTTCGAAGCCGACGTATGGGAATGAGACCCATGTCTGAATTTCAGGAACGGCAAAATGCTCGTGTGCAAGCCGCGCACAACCACAAGTGGCATTCTTTGTCGGGGTCCGGTCACTGCTGATCTCGGTATCTCCTGAAGCTGTAAGCTAGGGGCCTATAGGCTGGTCGGCGATGAAGCCCAATGAAGTAGATGGAGACATGACGGCCTGGCACATTGAATACGGCCAAAGCGTGTTATAAATGTAGTCATGTCAAGTTGAGGTATCGTGGACAGGCCACTGCCCGGAATCGAAGGCGGGCTGGCGGCAGCGTTATGGAGCGGGTTATTTGGTGCTGGAACGGCACTTAGAGCTGGCACCATATTTCCTCCAAGGTGAGAGCCAGTCTAAGCTTGCGTATGTCCCTGGCGACTGGGTCGTCCCATTCGCCCTGCTAGAGAAAAGTGGCACGGCAGGCTGCGGTCACTACAGCGGCCACATACTGGGTTGTAACCTGAACATCTAATCTTGCGCCTCCCTAACAAAGCCTTTTAGTATGCGTCTATTCACGTTGCAATGGATTGTCACCGACTGCAAGCATCACATGCGGCGCGGCGTTTCGGGTCTTGATGAGGGCTAGCACTCGTGCTGGCAAGATAATAAAAGGCATAGTTCCAAACAAATCCATTCGTGCTCCCGCAGCAGTTGAAACTTACGGAGACTTCCAAGGTGGAGACGCGGGGGCGGAGAGTTTTTTTCCTCTTTGCTCCGTCTACAAGGGCCAAAGTCTCCGTCGCCGCGGCGCCCGCGGCATCGTCTCGTCGCATCTTCTAGACCAATGAATTGGCCCCCACATGCTCGAGCCCGTTCTACCACAACTTGTGGACAGGACTAGTCGTGTCAACGCCGCTGTGTAGTTGCAGATACTCATTGGGTACTTGTGCAGATCTCCTGTTTTGTCTGCTTCCCATCTTGCAGCGCCGCATACGCATTCAACTTGCCTGAAGATGGAGGCTGGTTTTCCCGAGACATAGTGCTAACACCATAGGACATTAGAATTGTCCTTCCAATTTGAACGATAACTACGATATTTAACTTCATTTGCTGTTGGGAATCCGAAGGTAACTCTCCGGAAAGCATGCGGCATTGATTCCACTTGGACTAGCGCACCAAGGTGCTGCCCTACAATGGCCTCGTTGAGTGTGGAGGCGGACGGTTGCGTCCAAGTCAATTTCAATTACTGTCGCCGAGCAGTTGGGAAATGCCAGTTCTTTGGTTGCTGAGCTTACTGACGTACCGGGAATGGAATATAGGATTGGCACGGCGTCTGCCAGAACGCTCCGTTCTCGGGCTGCCGCGGGTCCCGAACACTCAGCATCACCCTCAAGATATATATGACTCTATTCATCGTAATACTACTCTTCAACCTCCAGTAAACTTATCAAAGAACATACTTTGGACATAGTCTGGATACCTCAACTCTCACACATCCAATCCATTTGTCCATCCAACCCAAATACAATGCAAGTGTCCAGTCACGTTAGCCATGGCTGGGCTTTCCAAGATGTCTGCCTCATGGCAGCTGTTACGATCGCGGCTCTTACGTCCATCTACTACTACCTTTTGCCGAAGCCCATTAACGGTATACCATGCAATTCCGCAGCTGTTACCTCATTGCTCGGTGATATTCCTGCGATGGAGAAAGAATGCGAAAACAATGCCATTGCGTGGATGATCAAACAAGCCCAAAAATTCTCAAGTCCAATATGTCAACTCTTCATTATCCCTTTTGGCAAGCCAGTCGTCTTCCTATCCGACTTCCACGAGTCTCAGGACATTTTGATGCGTCGCAAAGAATTCGACCGCTCTGACTATTCAATCGAACTCCTTGGCGGTTCTCTCAAGATGCATCACATCAATCTCAAAACGGGGCCTACCTGGAAGGCCCATAGGCGGTTGCTCCAAGATCTTATGACTCCTAAGTTTTTAAACAACGTAGCGGGTCGCAATATTTACGACAGTGTCTCCCGCCTCGTTACGCTCTGGGATATTAAGGCTCGTGCTGCAACTGGATGCGCTTTTGCAGCCGATAAGGACATCTATTACACTGCCCTTGACGCCGTGTTGGACTTCACTTTCGGCTCCAGCTATCCTGATCGAGCCCTTCCCGCACAAATTGAAGCCGCGGAAAGATTTGGTTGCGAGGTGACGCACCGGAACCACAGCACCGCACTAGTCACATTTACATTGGCCCCTGTTGCCCATGTAATCGTCGCGATTTTGCAGGCATCTGAAGCAATTGGCGAAGTCTCCAATGCGGGATTCATTTCCTTGGCTTGGTGGTGGAGGAAATTGCAACAGAAAGAAAAGAAGTTTCGAACCATCCGACGTGATTTCCTGCAGGAACAAGCATCAAAGGCAACAGCGAAACTCGAGAGCAATATGAATAGCCATGATGAGGAGTGGGTCAACTCAGCTGCTGATCTCATGATTCAGCGCGAACGAACTTTTGCAGAAAAGGATGGCCGTGAACCTGTCTACTGGAGTGACACAATTCACGATGAGGCATGTATTGACCTTCAAACTTGCTGCTACTGTAAGGCTAACATTACTGCAGATGATGGGGTTCGTGATTGCTGGGCACGATACTACGAGTACTACGGCGTGCTGGGCAGTGAAATTCATGGCCGATAATGAAGCAAGCCAGAACGTCCTTCGCAGGAGTCTTCAATCCGCCCACTCTGCCGCGTTCAATGAAAAGCGTGCTCCAACATACCAAGAAATCCTTAAGACGAGCATCCCATATCTTGATGCCGTAATTGAGGAGATACTGCGGCTGGCACACACGATCCCTCTCATAGAGCGGCAGTGTACTCAAGACACTGTTATTTTGGGCCATCCAGTGCCCAAGGGCACCACCGTCTTCATGCCCAGCTATGGGCCAAGTCTCACCGAGCCGGGGTTTCAGATCGATGATACGCTGCGTCATGAGTCTTCACAAAATGCTTTGGCGGATAAAGGCAAGCGTACCTGGCCGGAGGCGGGCATGAATGAATTCCTGCCCGAAAGATGGTTGTCTGGAGGTGACGCAGAAAACATGTCTTTTGACGGCACGAATGGGCCGATTCTTGCCTTTGGCCTGGGTTTGAGGGGGTGTTTCGGACGGAAGCTTGCATATCTCGAATTGAAGCTAATCTTGTCGTTGATCATCTGGAACTTTGAACTACAGCCATGCGCAGAAGAGCTTTCAAGCTATGAACCTGTCCAGGGACTGACAAGAGCACCACGATATTGTTTTGTTAGGCCAAGGAAGATTCAGTCGTAAGTCGCTGGCCAAAGAGGCCAAAAATGTACAAAACATAGAAGCCAAATTCCGAGAGTGTATTGCCTATGCTATGATAATTCGTTTCATAGGATCCACTAACGGGGAAATCATCGTCATTACACGAGATTCTCGGAAGTTCCCACTAGATTTGATAGAGGCCGTATCTTAATACGGCTGGTAGGCATGTAGGCTTTACATCATTGTGTTGGTATTGGCATAATGGATGTGTCTTAAGACAGGGCCAAATTTAAAACAGTCAGCAAAGCAGCCGTAAATGAGCATGACAAAAAGCATGTCTTAACGTGGTGTCTCGGTTGATTATCGCACAATACCATACAGAGTCGTCGTGACGTCAAAGCATCATTTTTCACACTTGCGATCAACTGAGTGCGCAACGTCTGTCGAACCATCGCTAGTTTGAAACTGAACCTACTGCAGAGGACGGAAATTGGAGACATTTCGGGAGAGTAAAGCCTGGAAACCACCGCCTTGCCAAACCTTCCAGTGATTGTGGAATACAGATTTTCAAAGATGGAACAGTTGGCGGCTTCGATTAATTGACCATGTCTGCGTCATATCTTCAGGATCGCTCGGCTGCATAGAAGCGCATATATGCATATGGAGCCCACGGCCAACCCACGACCCGAGTAATTAAATTTGGTTGATGCCTGATCTATAATTTTCCCCTGTAGCTGAATAAATTAGACTGTAATGAGACAAGGAAAAGGGGTAACACACAGCTCTCGCCGTATTTGGACGCGCCAGTAGCCAATCTAAGACATTTTTTGGTCAATTGCAGCTCACGTGAGGCTTCAGCTGAGTATATAAGTTTGATGGGACTCTCTAGCTCGATAATATATCAGACTTTTTCTATTCCAGATTCGGCAAAGACCAATATGATTTTGGAAGAGGCATCCAATATTAGATGGCCTGCCATTCTGGCAGCGGCCGTTATCCTCAGCGCTACTTTACTCCTACGGTTACTCAATTCGTTTAATTCCGATCCACTGGCCAAGATACCTTACGTAGGTTCAGAGACCACGGACTTTGCGAATGGCGGGGGATGGAAAGTATACGCAGAGGGTTATAAGAAGGTAAGGGCAAGCGCTTCCTTCCAAATTCTTCAGAGTATTTGCTAAATCTCAGTAGTTCAAGAATAGCATCTTCCGGCTTAGTAACCCAAGACGTACGGCTACTTTCAAAAAATAAGATTGTGTTGGTACTGACTTAAGTAGCCTCACCTACGATTGTGGTCGCGAGCTCGTTCTTACCCGAGCTTCAAAGGCAACCCAGCGATGTTCTGAGCTTTGGTGCGGCGATGGATGAGGTAAGGTACCCTTTTCTGATGCTTAAGAGACTTGCGCTTATTGACCAAACTAGGCATTACAGGGAGAGTATACAGGCATGGATCATGAGGATCCCGTTTTGCCATACATCGTCAAAACGTCACTGACACCCGCCTTACGTATGTAACTGCAATTAATTTTGCTTCTTGCCGCTAAGAATTGCAGTTAGCCTCAATCAGCTTATTTCGAAAAATGTCAAAGATGCTATGCGCCTTGAGCTGCCTCAAACTAAGAATTGGACCGAGATCAATATCCATAATAAACTCTTGCGCATCGTAGCCATGGCATCTGGTCATATATTCGTGGGTTCCGATATATGCCGCAATGAGCAATACCTATATGCTATTATTAATTACACTCTTGATGTTACTACGGGGGCATATACGATAGGATATATCCCAAAGCCGCTGAGACCTTGGATTGGAAAATGGCTGCCTCAGATCACGAAGATAGATCGACATCGCAAAGAGCTTAAAGAAATCCTACAGCCAACAATTTCGGCTCGAAAGAAGGCCTCCGAGGATCCAGACTATCAAAAGCCTGAAGATCTGCTCCAGTGGCTTATAGATGCGCCAGAACAGGTTGTTGGCAAGCTCAGCAATTTGCGGATTGCAAGATATCAACTGGAAGCTGCTCGTGTATCTGTCCATACAACAACATTGACAGCACTCAACGCGTGAGTGGCTGTGGTAGATCCGGGAACAACATACCTAATTTGAATAGGTTTTACACTATTGCAGCCGACCCGAATCTTGCGTCTGTACTACGGGAAGACGTCCAACAAGCACTTTCCAAGACCGGAGGACAATATTCCCAAATTGCTTTGCAGGAAATGAAGAAGCTTGATAGCTGCTTAAAGGAAGTAATGCGTTATCACCCAATGGGTCCTGGTGAGAATTTCTTTGATGCTAAACCGCGTCAGGGGAGAGATTACTGACTTAGTGTAGCAATCTTCAGGCGGAAAGCACTCAAGTCATTCACCCTATCTACCGGCCAATTTATCCCCGCAGGTACTGTTCTTGAAGTCAACTCTGGGGGCATAAACTTTGACGAAGAAATATACAAGGACCCTGAAGTGTTTGATGCTCTGCGATATTATAAGATGCGTGGCGAGGCCCAAACACCAGAGCCAGAGGGTACCAGGGCTTCCAGGTCCGTTTCAAGCGCCAAGGCTGCCAAGATTGCTGCTAGCAGCCATTTTACAGCCGTGGGAGAGCTGAGCCTAGCATTTGGGTACGGCCGCAATGCATGCCCGGGAAGGTTCTTTGCCGCCAATGAGTTGAAAATGATTTTGGCAAACGCGCTTCTTGATTACGAGATGAAGAACTCGGGAGGAGAGGTGGGGAGATACCCTAATATTCGACTCGGTGCAACGGTATGTCTCTTCTCAATCACTTTGTCCAGTGGTTCCAGAGGAAAGGAGAACTAATCGACACAGGACTTCCCAAACCCTGAGAAGACAATCATGATGCGGAGAGTTCGATAAGTCTTTGGCCGGCAATAGTTGCTTACCAGTCTCTCCGCCACCTTGTTCACGCTCGTCAAAACTGAATTGCTATGGCGTGGGATTGCTGTCTGAATTTGGACAGAAACGACTCATATTAGCGTACAGTAGTCACGAAATTAAAGACGATTTGTCTGGGCTCATATGTTGCTGAAAGGCACATTCAAATTGTTTTAATGAATCGAGCATCAAAGAACGGATCCCATGGCCTGTCTCTCAATTGTTCATTTGAACTATACTGTATCTTTCCGTATTCTAACAAGGACAGTAATTACCGAGACCACACACAGCATAGTGTGTCCTCGTGATGCTCGACCCCGTAAATGGGCCGGTGTGTCTGAGATCCGCCGCTTTGCACTAGACCCCCTATCCGAGGGTTGTGCCTGGGACACGCCACTCGCTCGGCCGGCCTACCACCGGCTGATCTTAGGCGTATGATTCAAGAGCAGCACCAATGGAGTCAATGCACTCGGCGTAGTTTGGATCGTTGAAAAGCTGCTGCAATTCGGGGGGGTTTCCAGGCTAACGGCACGGTCATTACACGTCTTCTTTCCTGAAACAAGCACCAAAGCTGTACTCACGTTGAGATAGGAGATTTTGTACTCGTGGACGTACGCCTCGAGGCCGTTGCTGCCGCAGACGCTGTCAAAGTTGCTCCAGTCGTAGTTGGCATCGCTGGACTGGTTGCACGGCTCTCCGCCGTATGTGTTGTCGGACGCGACGGCCTTGGTGTAGTCAACCCATGTCTGACGATCCTCCTCGGGGAACGTGCCGCCGTCGGTGCCGGTAGGTCCGCTGCTGAGCATGCAGTCGTTGTGTATCGTCACGCTCCGATCATTCTCGTAAAGCATTTTGTGATCTTCGGGGTACCGAAGTGCAACCTTTATGCCAGTACTGCGCAGTGTCTCAACAATTTTGCCCTTGAGCTCGAGAGCCGAGGCATCATCATCCGCGCCACGAGCCTGCGTAAATGGACCGCCCTGGAGATGGGTTAGTCTTCCTAAAGAAGGCAGTGTGTGAGGAGGGAACAATGCGTACGTGCCACTCGCCCCAAAGGCCGAGGAATCCAGCCTGAATCACTGGGATGTTGATTGTGCATGCAACCTCCTTGAAGACCGATGCCCAGGTGGATGCATCCTCCAAAATGAGTTCGGCGTCCTCTGGCTCCGTAGCGATTGATCCATCGGGATAGCCGTATCGCACGCGAGGCACAACAGACACGCCCCGGCTGCCGTAGTTCTGTGCCAAGGTCTTGAAGTCGCTGATAAGATCTTGATGGTCACCGCCGGCGATGATTTGGAGGTAAAGGAAGAGTGTGTCCGAACGGTCCAGCTCGTAGTAGGCAATCTCGTCCGAGTTGTCCTCACCCTCGCGTATCTCCTTGTAGGTGGCGAAGCCGGCAGTTGCAACGCCGAGGGCTGCAGCAAAGGCGAAGAGGCTAGAAGCTCGCATGGTGGAAAGATCAAGATGGAAGATTTACAAGAAGAGAAGAGAATAAATCTGATTGGGAAAAACAGGACCGTGTCGAACGCCCTGCAAGCCGCCTGGGATGGCTGCTTCAAGAATCTGACGGAGGGTGGCCAGTATTATATCTCTCGCATTGGCAAGCCCAATTTCAAATGTGAGCTTCATCCTTCCCGAACCAGTTTACCGTCTTTCACCATGGATCGACCTGCGTCTTTGGTTTCAGCCGAATCTCGAAACAAAGAGTGGGAACTCATCCCTGTGTCCGTAATTTACTAACCCCTGTAAGGGCTGCAATTGGTCGCCGGCCAAGATTTAAGCCTAATTTTAGCACACAGGATTCGCTGTTGCGGTAGGGAGGCAGCAGCTCCGGATCTTCATGGTTGCAGGAATCACACGTTTTGTTTGTGGATGAAAATGATGGCTGTTGCGAGGATACCCTAGTTGAAGTTCAGGATCTCCAGACAAAATCTCCAGACTACTCAATTTTCATTGCAGTGCGCGTGCCATTCTACACATTGCATGGTGCTAGACAGGGAAACTGTTATTTGCAAATTATCCGTCATTCACGGTCCGTGGGGTGTATCGAGTACGTGAACAAATGCCAGGGAGCATTGTTCTTCGTCCACACGCTCTGCTTTAAAATAAAGAGCTCTGGCCCCCTTTTTCGGACACAAACTCTCACCTTCATCGCCGAGGTTGATGGGGCACGATCAGAGACCCACTGGAGCAGGCATGGGTGCTCATCCTTCGTGAGAGCTGCTCCTCGTTGCCCAGTCTTGAATGAGCGAAATGTGGTTTCGAAAAAAAATCTGGAAAAAAAAATTGGGACGATCACTCCTTGAATCGTTCAATGCAGGATGCGAGACCCCCCTAAGGCAAGATTGGGTTTACGCATGCGCAAAAGGTAAGTTGGGGAAGCCAGTCCGAATTTAGCAATACGCGAACCCGTCGCCGCCAAGAAAGTTGGCCGTTTATTAGTGGCAAATCATGCAACGCACGGCTTAACTAAACGACGTATTCGACGCATCATTGACGGTACAAACACAAGTGGAGCGCGATGTGTGGCTATTTGAGTTGCCTGGAACCAGTAGACCAGAGCTCGAGCACCCGAGAATGGTCCTACCAATCCATGATGCACGTATCATGTAGGATCGAACAAGGTAGGGAATACTATATCTATGGCTTCCATACAGAAGCTCACCGCCGCATCCCACAGTTTGTGGATTCATGCATGGTCCTGCATGGACGTAGCACTTGGTCCAGGTCCTTTCTAAGTTCAACACGGGCATTCTTAACCTGAAGATGGATAAATTGTCGTTATAAATGTTGTCACGAATGCTACGGCTCGGTTTGAGCAAAAGATGAGCAAACATCACATCGCCTGGATCTTGGAGCGAGCCAGAGGGCCATGCTCACATAGTTGGCTTCTAGAATTGTGCATTTATCGACTCCGACGCCCATCGACCACCAGCGATTATCTTGACTCAAATGCGCTTCGATTACTTCTTGGCTACTGCATTTTATATATATTCATAGGCAACAACATGTACGGCCCAGACTTGTTCGAAGCCTTCAAGAAAGACCATAGATTTGCATAATCTAATCTGCGGCCCTTTGCTCACTATCAAAGCAACGATCGTGGCGTCATCGGCCGGATGCTTGGCTGCCAATTTACACGGAAAAGCCAGTTACCCTCGACCTTTCGGGGCTTCCAAAACATGAGCAGGTCCGTTGAATAAAAAAACAATTTGACAAATAAAATAAAATCAGCATTCATTGGAGAAGTACCGTGTTCTCTACTTCCAGTATTGCGTGTGATCCCATCCTCAATAATAATTGGGGAGAAATGTCATGACAATTGGACATGCGACTTGATGTCATGGGCCTGCCTGTAGTAGGCCGGGGCGGACGGCAGAGGCGAGACAAGGGCTGCCTGGCCCAAAACAGAAATCCTGACTCAGCAGATGCCTCGGAGTCTCGAGACAGTGTCTGTGATGGGACTCTGATACGGCCTCGCACAACGGAGAGAGCTCCAGCCAATCAACAATCTCGGAACGCCGTTGCGCTCACTGTGATTGGATTTAGGCCCACGACCAATGGGCGGGGAGGGGAGACTGTGTGGGGTATGTCTGCATTCTCTCGCCCTTTGCAGATCTGGACTCCCACGATCCGTCTCTACTACGTATATTCCGCGACCCGGATCCGACCCAAGATCATATCTCGGGAGAAGCGTGGAGCACGCCCAGCACCAATAGACTTCCCCAAGATTCCCTGGTTGGTCGGATGTGCCGTCCGCCCCTAAGATGAACGCTGTCTGCAGCATCGGGATGCCAGAGTAGCACCGAGCTTTGAGAGCCCTTCCCACAAGGCCGGTTCTGCACACTTCCTCGGCATCAGTCGTCCCGGCTGGCAAGCCTGAGACCCCAACGCTCAACCACCTTGGACCCCGTCACGTAACGCGCGCCTGCCCGGCAATTCGACAGTCATGCGACGCCAGCCTGCCCTTCTCCCGGCCGGGTCGTCGAAGCAGCTACCGCCCCTTGAACTAACGCCCCGCTTCACCTCAGTCTCGCAGAAGAGGAAGCTCATCTCGGCGGCTTGCGAGGCCTGCCGGAGACGTAAATCCAAGGTGTGTGCTCCCTAGATCCCTCGGCAAATAGTCACTCACGATTTCCCAGTGTTCAGCAGAGCGCCCAACGTGCGACCAGTGCCTCAAAATTGGCACAGACTGTGTCTATGAGACGAGGGAGACCGAGACGGTCCAGCAAGCTCGGAGGCGCAAGCTCGACGAGGCCGTCTTCCGCTCCGATGCCTTCGAGAAGCTGTATCAGTACCTCAGGACCAAGACCGAGGACGAGGCCGCCGTCATTGTTCGCAAGCTCAGAGAAGGCATCGATATTGACTCCCTATTACGTCATGTCGAGGATGGCGATCTTTTACTTCAGGTGCACCTCGTGCCCAACACATTTCGGAACTACGAGCTCCCCTACGGCGCAAACTTTTCCTCGCTCTTCAACCGGCCCAGCAACCCTTACTACCACTGTACTCTGTCCAGCGGCATCACCTTCGATTCCTTCGGGGGGCAGCCCGAGCAGGAAGCCGCATTGATCCAAGATGTCCCTGACCACGACAAGCCCTACTACATCCCCTACCACGGTGCCAGGATCATCGACGCACGGATAGAGTCTATCAAGGCCCGGGATTGGACCAATGTTGTCTGCAGCGATCGTACCTACCGCGAGCTCATCCACAACTTCTTCTTGTATGAGCATTCTTTCTATCCTGCGCTGCACAAGGACTTGTTCCTCGACGACCTGGCCAACAGGCGCCACCAGTACTGTTCGCCTCTGTTGGTAAACGCGGTTCTCGCGTCTGCTTGTGTTCGGCTCCCCCCACCCCCTTTCGGCACTCGTCGAAATGGCACGCTGACGTCTGTCCTAGCATGGATGCTCCTCGATTATGAAGAGAGCCGAATTCTGGCACCCGCAAACTCTCCACTACCAGTTCCTGGCGGAAGCCAAGAGGCTCTGGGAGCTCGAGACCCAGAGCAAACTGACCACCATTCAAGCTGCCACTATATTGGGAAGAATATACGACACCAACTGTTGTGACAAAGCGAGCTGGGCGTATTTTGCCCAGGGATTCGCCATGGCTAGGGAAATGAAGCTTTTCGATAGAACGTCAGTGCGACGAAGCAAGGACATGCAAAAGGCACGGGATATTACCGCTTGGGGTCTCTTCGCTTTCGAGAGGTACAGCACTACTCCGATTACCCCCCCCCCCCCCCCC
>PXOD01000867.1:0-45380 GCA_003012165.1 Paramyrothecium roridum
CTTGGGTTGCAGGCGTTGGTCGAGGTATTGACTGACCTCGTCGTTGGTGCTAGCGCAGCGATTCGTCCGGGTATTGGTACTTGGAAGAGTGGGGGGGAGGGACGCTTTGGATGGGGGGTGGAGGGGAGGGCTCCTGCAGCGAGCAAGGTCGGTACGGTAAGGGTATGACTGCGGCATGGGTACAGGTACAGTTGCAGCGCACTCGGTACAGGTTCCCATTTCGCCCGGTCGGTGGGCGGGGCGGATATTTGCTGCAGGTGCCGCCAGTTCACGCTCACATCCCCCGGGGCGTCGATGAAACCCACCCAGCAACTTGCACCTGAACAGTCACCACGGCACCATGCCTATCTGGCCGAAGCAACTGCGCGACGCCAGCTGAGAGGGGCCGACCAGTCAGCTTTAGCGCCTGACAATGACTCTAGTAGCATTGCATGCACAACAAGCATGTTAAGGTAAGGCAGGGAACCTTTTTCTCTTCCCCAAAGGACCCCAACGCCTGCCCTCTGCCTCCACCGGGCGCGTTACGGCCCCACGCCAGAGTGGGAAGTGCCCCGTCGCACGCCGACCAGGGACCCAGGCCCATTTTCAAATTTTCTTCGGCTCGCTCTTGTCTGCTCTGGTGTGACGGAGGGGCTCATGCGCTTGGGGATGCATAGCAACGCCATGACGCCTTGTGATAAGGCAGCGTGTGCTGTTGTAAGGCATGTAGATCTCACTGATAAGAGTTGCGCTGGAAAGGACATGTTTTGCTGGCGGGGAGAGAGGGGGGTGGGCTTGCTCATTGTTAAATTTTCTTTTCCTCTTTGCTACCGAGGTACATGCATAGGATGTGCCCAGCTCAGGCCAGAGGCAGGGCAACTTGGTTGCTTCATGCCATCCGATGCCTGAGAGAAAGTGTCCTTGTCGTTTTCTTGAGCGCGCACAAACTCAAAACAGGAAACCACAGAGCACAGTATTATGAATTTAATTGTCTACGATACTGACCATATCGGCTCTCCACCAATCGCGACCGTCGGCTGCCCGTAGCTCATCCTGCCTGGGACCAGAGAGCACTTTATCCACGAGAAGAGACTAGCTGTCGATGCCAAAACGCAGTAGAGTGCTAGCCGGCTACCGATCCCTAACCAGACTGGGTAAAGGCAGGTAGTGGTTGTGCGCTGGGTGCTGCGCCTATTGGCCCTGGCCCCCGTTTAGGCGGTATAGCAAACAGGAGCCAGACGAGAGTGAGATTGGCGACGGCAATGACATGAACCAGCAGATCCTTGTTCACACCGTCACAGGGAAACGCCAAGCACCTGTAGCTAAGTTACTTGTAGGGCCTGCGGTAGCGCATGAACCCATCGAGACTGGCTGGGTTGGATCGTTGTGGTAACTTAGCAACCAGCCCCGACAACCGTCTCCGTTACCGCAAGCTGCTGCGTTTGCGTGAAAAAAGGACACGGGATCTGCCAGCCTTATATTGTTGCTGGACCAATCCGGAGCTTCAACAACAGCCCAAGTGGTGAGAAACAAAACAAGTCATTGGAGTCGACAGTAATTGCGCCCTTTACGTACTGCAACAGAACCGACTTGACCGCTGAATCCCAAGGTCCAACCTTGACCATGCGCTAGCTAGCTCTGTCACTGCCAGCCACCACTTCATCGTGCCATCATCTGAAGAAGAAAGAAAGAAAGAAAGAAAAAATTCCCAAGACCAGCCCTGTGGCACCGGGACACTAAGGAACTCTGTTTTCCACATAGCCCTAAGGTAGTTTTAGTCAAAGAAACCGTTCACAAACCCTGAACAGCGATGTCCTGCACGGCCGTGTTACTGACACTAAGGAGAACATCCTCCCACCATAAAGCTTAGAGACAAGACAAAAACGCATCACTTACACAGGTGAATGGCAAGCGACAAATGACTACACAATCGGTGTCAGGATCCACTGTATGAGCCGGCCAACGACTCGTATTACCCGCTCATAACAAGTCAGCAAGGGATAACCCAAGTGGGTTCGCCCACGGTGCCTCCCAGACGGCTCAAAGCAATAGTGCAGTTGAGGAGGGACTGCATCAACATTCCACTTGGGATGCTGCTGCTTGTCCCCAGCCGCTTAGCGGCGGCTACAGATTACTCCCCAGTGCCTTGTCTGGTCAAGTGAGAAAGGCGCCGCTCGATGACGGGCTCGAAACCCTTGACGTAGTTTGCGGAATGGAGACACAAGGTGGCATGATGGAGGTACCGTATCCATTCGACCGCTGCTGCCCTCGTCAAACCCACTGCGGATTCTCGTGTGTTGTGGGTAAAGACGTAGCTAAAAACCCCGAGTTCCGAGCTCATCTTAGTCTCTGTAGGCTCGCGTGGCTGGGCGGACCTCCTCCATCTTCTCGCAGGTAGAACTATCCTCCTGCAGCAGTTTGTTCTGCGCGCGGCGAAAGCGATATCATTGCTCGTCAGGGCCATTGCTCGATGCCAGCCCAGTGCCGGCGCCCTGGAGGAGGCAGAGCTGCAGGCCAAGCGTGGCATGCCGCCAGCCGAGCTATTTGATCCCGGGGTTGTTGGCCTCTGCCTGCAGTTGTAAGCTTCCATCCGTCTTATCCACCCTCGTCAGCTGGCTTCTGGTTTATTCCGCGCGCATTCCCCAAGCGGCAAGAGTATGCGCCTTTGGCCTTTGGCCTCGGGGACCGGCGACAGGCACACGCGGTGCACTCGCGTGCATAGCAGCTGACTGCTGCTCTCCTTTGGCTCGGCCAACCAAGATCAAAACCAAGTCCCCCATGCCGGCTACCTTGCGCCAGAATCACATGAAGGAAACGCTGAGGGTTGCAACGTACCCCGGTTGGTAGGTTGTTGGTGGAGATGTCTTGCAGCCGAATTCGCGCGATCGACCAGGGGGGGAGCAAAATTGTTCCACCTACAATACAATGGTAATGCGGTTCAGCCTTTTGTCTTGGACCGTCGATCGTGACGACGTAAACGCCAGATAACGAACGGCTGCAATGATCTACCACTATATCCGACTCCACTTGCAGAGCTCGCATGGCGGACGTTTGGAGGCATCACGGGCGGCCACGACCATGCTTTCAACTGGGCAAGGGAGCTCGTTAGCTTGTCCAAAGATCCCAGGATGGATTTAGCAATGGAAACCAAGACACAAACCCCCACGCTCCTAGTTCCTCGGCTGTATAACGTTACAGTACTCTGCACCCCTGGCCAAAAACTCACCCACACTCTAGCTTACAGTACATGATTTTCGGGTTGTATCGTAGGAGGATTTTCTTCCAGTGCCCACTGAACCCGTGTTGGACCATATTTTGCGCAGCCGGGGCAGTCCCAGGTCTTTGAAGTTCTCCGAGTTTGAGTCGGGTGCAATTCAAATTCGGCTTGCAGCAGTTCTCGTTCCACAACTTGTACATGCGATTGCAAACAAGCGGGTATGTTGGGCACCTCGCTCACCGGCATCTGTCATTTCCATTGTCTTGCAAACAGGAAAAGACTCCAAAGTTCATGACGCAAGTGCGAGATCCCGACCAGCCCTTTCCCCCCACGCTTCCACTGTCATATCGAGCTGTGTTTTTGCGGGGAGCCCGACGGGTCTTCAGAGGTACACCTCATTCTCAGACCAGATCTGCGCATCATCTTCCAACATTGGTAGAGAGTGTAGCTGGTAGGGATCATGGGCACCATCACTGGTGACTGAGACGCAGTCGAAGAACATTTGCCTCGAGAACAATGGATCTCGAGCATCGATTGCAAAACGCCGCCACCAATTGGTCCCTTGGTCCTCGCCAGCCATCGTTTGTGCGGCGCTAGCACACGTCCACAGACCGACAGGCTGGAAACCCCCGAGCTCTTGTCTGATCGGGTCACCGAAGGAGCTCTCGCCAAGGCCAAGGAACGAGGGATGGCACGTCGCCCTGGCCACCTCGGTCATGCCCGAAGAGGAAGCGGCGATGATGTCGGAGACAGTGATCTGACGTGTGGATTTCTTTGGCCTAGCCGCCATGACGAGGGTCGTTTGGTAAGCTACAGCATGATCTGGCAAGGTGAGGCCTCGGAGATATTCGCATCGACCCCGGGGCCCAGGTTGAGATACCGGGTCGGTTGTTCGTCATGCACTCTTCATTATCAACGATCCTAAACAAGCCTAGATCATGGTCCTCGAACCGGGTTGCTGATGTGGCGCTCGAGTTTCGGCCTCTCGATTTGTGGAGGCAATGACTATTAAATAGAACGGCATGGCTGTTTTGGACCAGAAGCATTACTTTACCAATGGCACATATAAATGAGTTGAGGATGTACTGAAACTGTGGCTTGTACGATTTACATTTCGACATTACGTGTCGAACCTAATGTTCAGCACCAGCTCCCATTTCACTGGAAACAAAGGCGACTTGTTATTCACCATGATTCACAAGGACTCGCTATCGAGATTCAGCAAAGAGTCTTTTAGAACAAACGTCGCACGGGTTTGCGGTCATCTGTCAACCGCCTATGTACGCTCCTTTTCTTCTTCATCCACAACACTAAAACTGCTCGCGCTCTCGCCAAGCTCTTTGCCGCATCTATCTCGTCTAGCCTCCTCAACTCATTGCGCCACCCATTGTTGGCATCCCCCGGCCTCCCCTCATTCCACCACATTTAGCAATTACATGCAGCAGCAGATGGTGATATCGTCGTAGCGAAAGACGGAAATGGCGCCGCGTCTAGAATGTACAATCAAGAACCGAAAGAAGAAAAAGGAAAAAGAAAAGTGAACGAGCTTGACAAAGCATATGTCCAATGGTGAAAGATGGAAAGACGCTCCATATTAACTGCGCGGGAGCACCAGGACAATCGAGGACCTAGCGAGCGGCGGCCTGTGAAACGGGAAAAACGGAGAAAATCGAGAAATAAAGAGTGACATGCTTTTTGCATTCCCATGCCGGCCCTCCAAATCGGACGGCGAAGGTTGACCCTCTCCTACCCTCAACCTCCCTTGAGGCAGAGAGGCATGAAGATGTAGCGGGTCAATTCGATGCAGTATATACTGGGTATAATGCCAATGGTCGTCAAGTATTGCGCAAATAAATAACAGGCTGTACTCCGCTGGTTGTTACGAGTAAAAGACCGCTCCGTAATTGCTTAAATTCGACGTGGATCTCCGAGGTTCAGCCAGCTCATATCTGACGACTTCGAAGCCATTGCAAGTTGCGGCTGTGTGCTCACTCCCGAAGGCGGAATTGTTGGAGCAGACCCTGTGTTGTTCCCAGGAGCAAGCGGAGTGTTGTAATACACGCTAGGCGCGTACGCGCTGCTCGGCGCTCGCGCAGTGCCCCAAGGCTTGTCATTGTCCATTGGGTCCCAGGCATCGGCGACGCTCTCGGGAATGCCGCTCGAGTAGCCAGAAGATGCCCGAGACTGGGGGCGTTCAATCTTGCCCGCCATTTCTGTTTTCAAGTGGACATCGCCAGAGTACTGAGACACAATTGGGCTACCCGAGTTGACGCGGTTCAGGCCAGCAGTACCCTCGAAGTTCAGGGGTGGCACAGTAGCCGAATCCTGAGTTCTGCGGGAGTTTTGTACTGGCATCGGTGCTTCAGAATAGCGCGAGCTCCGTTGCGACGCGACTGTATTACGTTGAGGCGCTGGCGGTGCTCCGAAACCGAGGAGCTGAAGAGCGCTACCGCCTGACCAGTATTTATTCCAGCCGGAGCTCCTGCGAATACCATCCTCGGCTGGGAAGAGGCCATTGCGAGGGCGTGGCTCAGCAGTATTAGCTGCGAAAGCAACTTCCTTGTCGCCGTAGCCTTGGAAATTGGACGCTTCCGACGTTTGAGGGATCGGCTTGCTAATTTTGTTCTTAAATTGCTTGTGTAGGGAGCTGACTGAGCTTCGCGAAGTGTCGTTGCTTGGCTTCCTTGCCAGACCCGTCTTGGGTTGTCCTAGACGCCCCATGAGGATGGCGACAGACGAGAATGATTCCTGAGACATGGTAGGACGGTGACCACGGAAAGCACCCGTCTCCGGCGGCGAGATTTCCTTGGCAAAAGCGCCCATATCGCCCTTCTCGCCGGCATGTGAGTCTCCGAGTCCACGTGCCTGTCCAGCCTCGGCGTGCGTGTCGTTGCGACGCTTGCGACGTCGAAGCAGGATGAGAAGAAGGCCTAGGAGGGCTAGGAAACCAATGATAGAGCCAAGAGTGATGCCAAGCACGGCACCCGAACTCAACTGATTAATGTCTTCATTGGCGCCGCCAGCGATGGGAACTGCTGCGGTCTCCGAAGGAGCGACGATGCTGGAAGTAAAACCGGAAGAGATCGCATCTGTAGTGGCTGTAGAAGAAGTCAAGGAACTGCTAGTAATTGAAGATGTGATCTCAGAGGTGGCGGACGTCTTCGTGACCGACGATGTAGCCTCTGAGCTCGTCGAGGCCAGGGTAGAAGTGGCTTCATCAACCGAAGCGGATGCAGTGGTAGGGTTCAAGGGCTTCTGCTCGCTAAGCAGCCTCGATTCATCGACCCAGTTGTTCTGGACAACATCAAAAATACGGATAGGATGCTCAGTGTTGCCGCCAGAGAACACAAGCTTGCCATCAGGACCTTGAGCCATGGCATAGTTGGAGCGAGTTTCCGTAGGAGCAAGAGTTGCATTATACTCGGGCCAATCGCCAAGCGTCAAATCGCGTCGGCCCACAGATGCAGAGTTCATGATCGGTGAACCAGCAGCATCCTGAAGAACGAAACGTTTGACCTCGTTGGGAGACTTTGTCATGTCAAACGTCAAGAGGTTCTGGGAACCGTCAGCTCCAGTGACCAAAGCCACCCTCATCAAGCTTGTATCCTTGAGTGGCTCAGCCAGGGTAGCTCCGAAATCTCTCCATCCCGCAGTGGGATTGAAAAGATACACCTTGGTATTCGCACCATCACCGCCGAGAAGGACAGCATCAGCGACGGACCACCGCAAGATCGTGGGCGAAATGCCGGCAGGGGCCACAGAGGAGTAGCCCTTGATGGAGTACGGCTCCGAAGCTTTGATGGTGAAAGTTTGAGAGCTAGGAGCAGCGGCACCGTCAGTAGTACCAGCATATACCAGAATGGTGTCGTCCGCTTGAATGTATGCGGAAGCGTGCCACCTGCGGTTGTTGGTTACTTCGCCAGCTGCGGTAATAGTGGTCCATTCGCCCGTTGAATACGTGTACTTCTGCAGGCCATTGTAGTCGCCGCCCTCGGCTTGTCCCCCAATGACGAAGAAGCCAGCTTGAGCAGCATCAGGAGGTGTACTGCCGACACATGTTGACCCTGTCACTTTGACGCCCATCTTCAACTCCTTCCATTCCGCGCCCTCCTCCAGGCGCAATGATAGAAACCCATCGGGGTTGAATGAATATAACGTGTTATCGTGAACGACGGTACACGAGTTGTCCAGAGATTTTGGTGGCTCTGAAAACGACATTTTCCCTTGACGACTCAGGGAAGCGGCCCTGATTACCGTACTATCTCGTTTTGTTCGTTAATGGAACTATGAGGACATGGCGAGGGGAGCGTGTGCTGGTCGTAAAAGATTCGCAACGTTCGGGGGTGTTGGTTCGACTGGGGCGTTCCCGCGGCCCAGCACGAATGTGCGATCAGTTGATATGCTGCTAAGAGCGTGTCGAGTCGCTCTTTTCCAGTACCACAGACGACGCGGTCGCTGCTATTGCGAGTTAGGCCTGGAATTGATCCAGATATGTTGACCGTCTCTTACTGTGTGTAATAGGTAGGGGCTTTGGGATGCGTAGCTCGATGTTGAGACAAGAGAAGAAAACTCAGGGAATCGCGTCGATCGGCTGAACTAAAGTTTCGGATCTTCGTTTGTTGTGGTTCCGCAAGTTGTACGGATGACAGGAAACGCAGTGCAGACGATTTGCTGATGTTCTGAGGTAGTTCGCGTCGCAGGTTCGATGGGGGCGGCGTGCTTCAGTCGTCGATGATGGTGTTCGTTGGACGATTAAAAAAAGACCAAGTTCGGAAACGCGGGCGGTGATGCTCCTGGCAGCACAACAGAGCGCGAAGGAGACGAATGAGACGGCTGCGGACAGTTCAAGTTCGGTATATTTGCAGAAACGCGGTTGCGACGATGGTGGAAAAAGTCAACAATGGCTCCTCGTGATTCTCGTGCCAGACGGGGTGTGCGAGGAACTGGAATGGTAAAAAAGGTCGGCAAGGAGGGGAAGAGCAGCGACCAAGCGGCTGTGGTGGAAACAGAAGCAGAAACAGAAGCAAGACAGGAGGAGAAGCAGGAGAAGAGGAGGGCAAAACGGGTTGGGAGAAGAGAGAGAGAGAAGGGGTGGCAGAACAGTGCCAGGTACGCATGGGCAGGCAGGTGACAGGGAGGAAAAGGAGGTACCATGCACAGGCCTCGTCGTCCCACCTGGCCTGACTGACTGGCGTGGGTGGAGGGAAAACGCGACCTGGCCTGGTACCTGAAAAAGGGTCCAGGTACTCTACAAGCCGCCAGGTACCTGCAATCTGCCGCACCACGGTCCCCGGAGGCAGCAGGCATGGGCTGCTTTACTGATGGAATCGGCTACATTCAGGGCACCGTCGAGGACGTAGCGATACATGCTAGCTCGGCGTGCAGAGAGCTGCAACGAGGCCGAGAGTAGCTTGTGACCCCCTGTGCAATAGTCACAGCAGGCATGAGACTGGAGATGGCTCGGGCGTGCATCCTGCTGGACTGTTGGAAGTGGCTGGGTCGGGTGCGAGATTGGCCAATTGGACGACGCGCCCAGCGTGCCATTGCGTCTAATCATAGCACCAGCATCGCGGGCTTGCATGTACCCGTCCGGGGTCAAAATACGTACACTTGCCGCGGTTTCAAGTGCTGCAGACAAGTATGCGTGTGGGCCGGCAGTACCAAAGCGGAGCCCCTGTGCCTGACGTGCCTGGTCCCTGGCCGTTTAGAGAGTGGGCCCCACGGCGGTGGAAAGGGGGAGCATGGCGGGCTGCACCAACGGACGACCTATCAGCTTTCTTCCTCCACCACAATGGTCCTCGTATCCGCCCTCCTCTGCAGTGCAACGACATTTTCAGTAGATCATTATCAGAGCATTTATGACTGCCGTATCTTACCTATTCTCCCAGGGGGGCCAGGCCATTGTGAGGCTCGCCGAATCCAACGAGGGCTACTCTGTACTATATGTCACTTGCGACGCTAAGGTAGGCTGTTCGCTACGTCCAGAATGCCTCTTGGGTGATGTTAGGCATACCGCTTCGGGTACTGCACGTACCACTCAGCTGTGCGTGTCTCGTCTAGAGACATCATGACGTTGCAAGGGGGTGCCACTCTTTTCGAGAAAATGTTGGAGAGCCGGCAAAGCCAACGAGAAAACACACAGGACAAAAAAGCAAGGCTATCACAAGAAGAAAGCAAGGCCAGGAAATTTCGTGTATATCACACAAGGGCAACACCATGGCCATGTCTGGCGACATCAGCCGAGGGGTTCTATCGAACGGTGAGAATGGCCCATGAGCCTGCCTTCCCAAGCGAGTAAGTGACGAGGCTTGCACGGGCTTCTTTTGCCAGGGCCCGCAAGGTGCTGAGAGCCTGCGAAGGGGGAGGAGGCACGGCGATATTCCCATGCTCTTCGCCTGAAGGCGCTGCATACCCTTGCAGCCAATCCACTTTTTTCAACCTTGGCTGAAACGCACTTTATCCCATCACCCCTGCAAGTGCAGACTTCTCGTTGCTCTCCTGTTGTCGACGTTGGGCCTTTGGTCTGTTGCTTCTTTTGTCGACGGTGCCGTGATGATGCAAAGGCCATCTCCAGCTATGTCAGTCTCCTGGTCGGTGGTCCAGGCCTTTCCCAGCGCTGGAAATGTCTCTCGCTGGTAAAGTCTGATAACTATCCATGGCCTACACCGAGTCAAGCTACGGTGCTGTCACTACCAACCACCCAACACTAGCAGCACCGGCCCCCAACGACAACAGGGCAGCAAAGGCTCTGACATTGGGATCAACACTCTCCCTAGCCGTGGTCTTCATGCGCACGACTTTGGCCCAGACTGACGTGTCAAGCTGCCACGCAGACAGTCCATTGCTGTAGCATCACTTTTCGCGCATCATGAGAATGCGCCAAGCGGGGACCACTCCAACAGATAGATGGGATGTTCCATGCCAGAAGGATTCTTCGCCTGCGGGTGCTGACTGACAGTCTTTTATTTAACCTTCTCACCGTAGCTGTGGCACAGGCCGATGGTTGCTTAATTCGGCGCCTCATTCTGGAGTACCATTCCTGGCGTGCGTCAACCGGATGGACGCGAAGGGCAGTGCTGCTTACCTAGTACCCGTTCTTCCGGGAGCATCCCATCGCGCACACGCTCTCTCTCATCCAGTGCCAAGGATGGGCCCGACGTATTTCTTGCGAAATGCAAGTCAGTGCGCACAGATTCTGACCATTGTCCGCCGTTCGGCCCGTGCACGGGTGACCCTCATCATGCTGTATCGCCTATTTTACTTTAATTAGCATGTTCATTAGTTGACCATGTGTCTCTCACAGTAAGCCACGATCTGAGGAGAGCTTCCCCTGCCTCGGAACTCACGGGCTGCAACCGGAAGGATATCACAGATTCTGTGCCAATGTTCCTCCATGATTTGATCCGCCTCTGAAAGTAATACCCGAGGTCTTGGGTTGCTGAATATAGATCAGTCTCATGCGGCAGCTTACCTCATGGTCCATTTCTACGTTGCATCAGCATCCTTAATCATTCTAGAGCAACGGAGGAATACTTAGAACAGTAAAGCTGTGTATGGGCCCAACCCCGCTCCATCGACAAATCGTCCTTATGGCCTTTGCCGCTGGCGCTTTCGTCAACGGCCTCGTGTAAGTTCGCGGTGAGAGGCGGGGTACAACGACGCCATTCCGTTCGCACGGGCTGCTTTGACACAACTCTCATCTTCACTTTAATTACAGGCACAGGTATGGCAATCGTCCACACCAATCAGCTTAAGGCCGCAACCACGAGCCTCTCGGTGCTCCTTTTGTGTCGTGAAGTCGAGTCCTACACATGCAAGACATTTGAGCTTCCTCGAGCCTATCAGGCGCCTTTAGTTGGGCGACTGAAGCTGTCCAATGAGAATTGCATCTGTAGACGCCAATCGGAACAAGACTCAATCACATACATAAGCGCCTTTTCGGCATCCAATACCCACGGCCATTTCGATGCGGCCAGAAGATCTTCCCGTGACGAAACACAATGCGCAGTTTCTTATAGGTGGACCACGTGTGACTAGCCATCGCCAATAAATCCCGAGATCTGGCCGGGTCGCTCGCATGGTCACAATGTTTCCTCGCTGACATCATAGTTGGAGCAAACATATTTTGTTTGGTGATGGCCTCCGATCCGTAACCAGTGTTGAGTGTATCACAACTTCATATTGCTAAAATTTCCGCCCAAGAACAGTCTTGTTCGATTCAAACCTCTGTCGAACGACCCAATGACATTTACTTCGACTTCCTTCTGAACCCGTAGAACTACGTAGCCGCAAACTATGAAAATACCTTCAACCCATGCAGTCATGCTTTACAACCCAAAAACTCCATCACGGTCGCCTCGGCGCCGTTGACCCCGCCTCCTCAATCTAGGTTGAAATAACTCTAATGCCTGAAAACGCCCGGTTAGCTGACAGCCCTACAGTAACGTCAGAGCGCTATTGGGGCTGTGCAGCAAATGCGTCGGGTGGTAATTGTGCCTGCATTTGGTCAGTCTCTGAGTTGTCTTGTGGGCCATATAAGCGTACCTTTTTCTCCTCGAAAATAACCAGAGCCTTGTCGAAGTCCCAGTTAACCTGCACAAGGCACATTTCCGAGTACTGAGGAACCATATTTGTTCGTTTGGAAAGCTCAACAATCATAGCCTGATGTTGATTTGGGTCTGTTGCCGCCTGCTCGGTGGCAGCGAAGACATTTGGCAATGGACTGTACGCCCGGAGAGACAGCATATCACTAACAACCCGGATTGGATTGCCTCCTGGCTGGCCAGGGCCGAGTATGAAAGTTCGGGAGAAGCTCCTTTTCCCCATTGTGTCTGTCTTTTGGTCGTGCTCGTCAAATTCGCCATGCACCGATATTATCAGTCCGTCCACGCCTGCCGGGCTCTGGCCACTAGGGTCTACCAATCCAGTTAATGGATGGCAGTCCATGATATACTTGGCCAGGTCTTCCTTGATATTCGGATGCCGCGTGGCTGGTAGAGTCTTCCAAAGGTCGTGAATAACAGGGCCTCCTTTGAATAACCGCTGGAACCGGGCATTTTGGCTGTTGATCTTCATCAGATTCCTGGAAAGTTTAATATATGAGCCCCAAGGCAGCGGGGGGGGCGCATTCGTGTCCCTGACGGATTGTGTATCCACTGCCAGCGAGAATTGGCTCCCATTGTCATAAAGTCTTGATGCCAGGCCTTGTCGGTCGTTGTCGTATGATGTGAAGAACTCGAGTAGAAAGCTTTCCCCAATTCCATTCACATCCCGAAAGTCGGGACCATTTTGAGGTATAGGCTTCGGCTTTAAAGCTTCAGCCTGTGCAGCAATTTGCTCCGGCGTTCGTAACTGTGTTCCATTGATGATTTGCAGCTTCGGAAACCATTGGAGGAAAGTGGCGTGGTAGTTGGCATCGGCTACCTCGATCGGATTTCCCGCCATGTAAATGGTTTCGAGGTCCTTGAACTTGCCCTTCCAACGATCTAACCCTTGCATGCTGCTAATCTGGTTGCCACTCATGTCTAGATTCTTCAGTTGTGGAAAGGTAGTTGCCACCACCTCAACTTGTGCCACGTCATCGATGTTGTTGTTTGCGAGACTGATGCTCTCGATAGCATCTTGTTTGTCTTTTGGGGTCTTGAACAGGCTGTCGCATATGGCCATAAGTCCTTTAAACGTCTTGAGGGCCCTTTCACGATTGGCAAACATGCCGAGATTCACCAGGTCTGCATCTGCGGCCAGTGCATCCAATTTGAGGAGCTTGGTTTCGCCAATGTAGCGCTGACTCAAGATTGACTGGAGACGAGCGCGCAGCTCCTGAGTTTCCTTAGACTCCGTCGCCTTGCTTCCAACGCCCAAGCCCTCGGTTGATTCCACAATCTCCAGTGGCGTCCCAGCAAATTGAAAAGTATTAACCTTAAGAATATCCTCCGCGTCCTCTGCGCTGGCTCCTATGAAGACATAATCCCCAACTACGTGTGACTATGCCATGTTAGCAGGTTAGAAAGAGACATGTTGTCTGAGGCGCTCAAAACACGATTTGTATTCGGCCGGTGGGTACATCTCCCAGATATGGCGCTTCATACATAGGTTGACTTCCGACATCCGGCAGAATAGTGGCGCGCCCGGAGTTCCGTAATGATAAACATACCTTCTTGATCATGATTCGTCGCTTTGATCCTGTCGAGAGGCCGAGTGCTTTTCGTTCAAGGAACCCGAGCAAGTCGCTCAGGCCGCCATCCGAATTGCTGGCCGCTTTGCTTTGCTTCAGTCCACGGACGCGCAAGTATGTCAAATCGGCCAAATCCTGTCTTCGGGATCTAGCGGGTCGTATCGAAGCGGAGTTTGAGATGCGCGATGATATGCTCGATGCATCACCATTGCCGAGATGCTTGAGAATGGTCTGCGCAGCCTTTGATGTGCCACGAGGGTTCGCAGTAGAAGAAGACCGCGTAGCTGGCCGATTCCGTGAGCTACTGGAACCCCCAGCTGTGGTTTTTTGGGCCTTTCGGCCGACAGAGTCCATATCAAGATCGCCATCCACATCCGTTTTAACAGCGCCGCCCTTTCTTTTTTGGATTCCGCCTCTTGAGGTTCCTTTCGAAGCTGCAGTGCCGGACTTCCCACCACGGCCTGAAGAGGCACCTTGAGCACGGGAACCCCTCGGGGCCATTGTGGCTCAAGACGGTGTCGCGTACGATAGAAAAAGCGATCCTCTGCTTCGCTGTGGTCGGTATCGCTATTTCTCGTTTCCTCGGCAAATAGACGGAGTGCAAGCCCGGTTGACAATGGTGAAATGCGCTTGTCGCGTGTTGGCAGGAATGAGGAACTGGTTCGGATCCCGCAAAGACCCTGGTGTTAGGGAATTTCAAGTGCAGGAGTATGGCACGAGGCTTGTTGAGTAGTGGCCCCGGTGGCCAGAGGTTTTATCGAGGTCCGGCCTTTGTCGTATTTGCAAGGGCAGTTGTTGTTGTCGTCGAAGAAAGGCACATGGACCGGACTCTTGCAAGAAAAGTGAACGAGACAAAACTTATTGGCGGGTGACGTTGGATGTTTAGCCCCACTTATGACAATCCAGGCCTCCAGGCATCCGGCAGCAAAGCGATTGTGCCCAAAACGGATTAGCGAACCACTCGCGCCCGGCTTAGGTAGTTGAGCTACAACATCTTTCAGAGCTGTCTGCCCTAGCCGCTCTTGCTGCCTATTGTACTTTTTTGGA
The DNA here is from genome assembly GCA_003012165.1 of Paramyrothecium roridum. Lineage (NCBI taxonomy): Eukaryota > Fungi > Ascomycota > Sordariomycetes > Hypocreales > Stachybotryaceae > Paramyrothecium > Paramyrothecium roridum. Next base: position 14,418 of record PXOD01000867.1, read on the forward strand.
AATTTTTGGGTTCGGGAACAAGTTGCTAAATGTTTCTGAGACTGCATGAATTTCCTGTAGGCATCCTCGAATTAGTATAATCACGCGACCTGTATAGACTGAGTCAGCGGGTCGGTGCATACACTTCGAAAGGAACTTGAAGCTCCAAATGAGCACGTGATCTGGTAGCATTTTCGTGCGCCTGACGACGCGCTTCAATGCTGGTGGCGCGTCCTTGCCAAAGCTGCCAATCAACCGTTGCTTTTGTGACACCCTCGGCCTCAAGAGTCAAAATGTTGATGGCTTTCAACACCAACTTTGATTTCCTGATGCATTCAAGATGAAAGATATCCTATACTGAATTGTTTCGAGTGATCTGGGTTTCAGTTAACGATCATGGACGACGATGAGTTTTGTGATGCGATTGATGACGACTTGTTGGAAGCCCTCACTGGGCACCCAACCTCCAGCACCCCGTCCGCTCGCAACTCTCAAGCGCCACATACTATAGCAGGGACGCGAATGCGTCACGATGCGACTGGTCTCGCAGGCCTAGAGTTGGAGGGCTTGTCTGATGCATTCTCAAGTGCAGACGAGGCAGTGCGCGGGCAGCAAGCACCATTGGCATCGAAGACAGCAGCCGCACCTGTCCCGGAGCTCCGAACATCCTTCGCCAGAAGCAACTCTGGTATTCTCAGACAGGCCACTCTCTGGGGCGGTGAGGTTTCTCTGGCTCCCCCTAGACCCTCACAACCAATGAATGGCCGAGGCTATAGAGCTGATCAGCCTCGAGAACCACCCAGCCACCATGCCCTTGATGAAGAAGCTATGAAAACTTGGGTATATCCAACAAACCTTGGTGTTACTCGAGATTACCAATTCAACATTGTCAGGAATAGTCTATTCAACAACACCCTAGTAGCTCTACCAACTGGGTTGGGCAAGACTTTTATCGCAGCAACAGTAATGTTGAACTATTACAGATGGGCGAGGTCCGCTAAAATCGTCTTTGTTGCTCCTACAAAACCTCTTGTTGCGCAACAAGTGGACGCCTGTTACAACATAGCAGGGATACCTCGATCCGAAACTACCCTACTCACTGGAGACATTCAACCTGCACTACGCGTAGACGAGTGGGGAAAGAGACGCGTCTTCTTCATGACGCCGCAGACGCTACTCAATGATCTGTCTCATGGGTATGCTGACCCTAAAAGCATTGTTCTCCTGGTCATCGACGAAGCTCACCGGGCAGTGGGCGAATATGCGTACGCTAAGGTGGCAAAATTGATCCGACGCTTTTCCAACAGTATTCGCATTTTGGCCCTGACGGCAACACCGGGGTCTAAAGTTGAGACCGTACAAGAAATTATAGACAATCTCGGCATTGCTCATTGCGAAATTCGAACAGAAGAATCCATGGACATTCGGCAATATGTTCATCATCGTAATGTGGACCAGGTTGTTCTTGATCCATCGGACGAGATGATCACAATCAGCGAATTGTTCACAAAGGCTTTGAAACCTCTGACCGACAAATTGAGCTCTCAGAATATTTGGTATGGGCGCAGTCCTATGGCAATGACCGCGTATGGATTGATGCAAGCGCAGAGAGAATGGTTCAATAGCCGAGGGCGTCAAACAAATCAAGGAATTCAATTCATGATGAGGGCGATCTTCAGTGTTCTGACCAGCATCGCACATTCTATCAAGTTGCTCAATTACCACGGCATCAAGCCTTTCTATGACAATTTAGTCGACTTGCGCAGCGAGCAAGAGGGCAAAGGCGAGAAAGGTTCAAAATACAAGCGGCAACTCATCACAGACTCCAATTTTCAGGAAATGATGGATAATATTGCTGCCTGGATGAAGAAAGACGATTTTGTCGGGCACCCAAAGCTAACCGCTCTCGCCGATTGCATCTTGAACCATTTTATGGATAATGGGGAGTCGACCCGAGTCATTGTTTTCAGCGAGTTTCGCGATTCTGCAGACGAGATTGTTCGCATGCTCAACACCCATAAACCACTCATCAAAGCTAGTGTCTTTGTTGGGCAAGCTGACAGTAAGCGTGGGGAGGGAATGAAGCAAGCGCAACAAATCAAGACTATAGAAGATTTTCGCAAAGGAGCATTCAATGTTCTCGTGGCGACATCTATTGGCGAGGAGGGTCTGGACATCGGACAAGTTGATCTCATTGTCTGTTACGATGCTTCAGCGTCTCCCATTCGAATGCTTCAACGAATGGGCAGGACAGGCAGGAAACGGGCTGGCAACATTGTGCTTCTTCTTATGAGAGGCAGGGAAGAAGATCAATTTGCCAAATCGAAGGATAATTACGAGAAAATGCAGCAGTTAATTTGCGAGGGAAGCCGATTCAATTTTCGATTTGACTTGTCAACGCGGATAGTGCCGAGAGAAATACGGCCTGAGGTGGACCAGCGCCCCGTCGATATTCCAGTCGAGAACACGCAAGATCAATCTCTCCCGGAGCCCAAGAAGAGGCGCGGAGCTCCCCTCAAAAAGAAGCCACCGAAAAAGTTCCATATGCCGGATGGTGTAGAGACGGGGTTTCAAAAGGTAACAGATCTTATCAGACCCAAAGTTGCAGCAGGCAAGCAGAAGCCGCAGCGTAACCCCGAGCTAGACGATCTGGCACATATTCCTGATTTGGAGCGTGTCGTCCTTAGTGCGGAGGAGCTTAAGGAGCTCGACCGATCATACCGGGATTTGCCTTTCAACCATAGCGTTGTTGAGGAGACAGATATGCCAAGCTTATCATCTTATCCCGAATTGCAACGGGAGCTTCGGCCGACAGCTGACTTGAGGCACGGTCGTCACACAAAGCGAGTAGTGAGATTGCTCAAGTCTATGAGCCTTCACGCGGATGACCTTGTCAGACCTTGCCGTTCTTTGGATGACAGTAATTATGTCGAGATCCCTGTTCATGAATTTGTCGATTCCGATGGCGAATCACCCTACAGCGACGCAACTGGTTTGGGAGACGGAGGAAAGAAGCGCCCTGCCGCAAAAAACAATGCAGAGTTTATGGACGCTGAATGTCCAAGCCGGGCCACCAAAACAGCCAAAAAGAGAAAAACAGTGGCCCGTAAAACTTCTGCATCTCGACAGCCGACAAACAAAGCAGTCAATCTAGTAGACGAGGAACCGGATGACAGTGACGATGACGGTGACAGTGACGACGCAATCCCTCAAGGTTCAAAGAGAAAATTGTCGACAAATCCAAGAAGAGGTAAAGGCCAACGGAAAAAACGGCCACGACAAAGTCGAGGCGGAGGGATTAACAGCGATGAGATTGGGGATGATTGCGAAAGAGATAGTGATCTCTTGGAGAGTAGTGATTCGGATGATGGAGAAGACCTGGCAGACTTTCTCGTTTCCGATAATCACGTCACATCTAGCATGCAGCATCCCCCATCATCTACTCCATCCATAGCATCAGAGAGTCCAAGCACGCCGCGAGCCCCGCTGGAGAAGCCTTTTTACGTGCCCACACAGTTTCCAGGGACGCAAGAAAGCGAGGGCATGCCTGACCTTGACACACTTGCAAACACGAAACAGACGGGACGGCGAGAGGCAGGTAAACCTGTGAGAAGGGCGTCAAACGCAACTCGAAGGGGTCGGCAGGTTGTTGACGATAGTGATGACGAAATGTAATACAGAGATGATTCTTGGCTGGGCTTTGACGGTTATTGGCGTTGAGTCTGAATGCACAGAGTGATGTTACCACACAAGATAAATTGCATTCATGGGCACATGGAACAGTATATTTATGAAATAAATGTTCATTAGTTCAATCACTATGTACGACTACAAACAAGGTAATAAAGATGACATGGCCATTGTGGATTCAGAACCGTCGCATCTGGGGGTACCTTGAAGCAAGTTAGCACGAAACATCGAAAATCGGATGCTATGCAAGGCAAAGTTGGAATAGAAATTGAGAGAGGGAGGGAAAAATGGGAAGCATCTCAACGCATCAGATACCCGATTTAAAAGCACAACGACCCCCACCACCTTCCGGCAGGGCAACGCGGAGGCTCATAATGCCGCTGCATATGACGATGCGGCGACGAGCCGTCAAACGCGCTGCGCAAAACCACCAGAGGCAGCCGAGGAGCTTCCACGACGCCGTGTCTGCTGCTCGACCCGTGAAGGCAAGCAGCAGGCAACAAAGCCGCAGAGAGGCTCGAGGGTAGTCTCAGACGGCTCTTCCTATGAGTGTAGAGGGTTGTCTAGGTATTCATCATACAGCGTGGCGGGCAGAGGCCCTGAAAGTGGAAGTGAAATTGAAGCAGAAGTGAGAAATAGGTACCGTACCTCTTGGCTTCAGTCTTTGAGCGGAGACAAAGGCTAGAAATTGACTGTAAAGCTAAAACCGCGTTGATTAAATCGGGTTGGCTACCGTTACGACGTGGCTAGCATGGCGGAAGTGTTGTCAAGAAGAAGAAGAGAAAAGGGTGGGAAAAAAAGTCCGAAGAAATATCTTCTCAGATTAGGAGCGGATCGTCTCCACAGGTGCTCGCAGCTGGCAGAATACCTTTCCCAACCTGGCGGCTAAGGCCAAAAAAGTAGAAATCGCAAGATCAACTTCTCCAATATTTTAGCGATAAGATTTGAAAAATAAAATATCATCGAGGAAATTAACATACACTTGATAGACTTGATACTTTAAGGTATTATGATTTAATTTTAATAATAGATTTGAAGAAAATATAATAACAAAAGGGAGAAGAATTATTTCTCTTGTAACCGCTTAGCAAGAAAGGTATTTGCCTAGTGCGGACTAGCCTTCCCCGCGCCTACTGCACCCTCCCAAGTTCCGCCTCCAACTAAAACGGACTTGCTCGGGGCGGTACGTACCGGTGCGAAGAGAGGCATTCACAGCCGCCCTTGACGTCGTCGTCCAGCGCTACCTACCTTACTCCTCCTCTCCCCGTCACCGGTTCCTCCTCATCGGAACCATACCTTCGCCCTTCCCGCCTTGTATCGACTGGCCGAACAACACCCCTTACCGGTATTCCCCTGTCCCCTCCATATCGACCGACAAGCCGCAGCCATGTCTCTCTCGGGTAGCATCCCGGTCCTGAAGTTCGTCGGGACCGTCTCGCTGGGCCTTTTGACCGTATGTTGGGCTGAACCACTTTTTCCACGTCTTAAACCGCCATGATGCGCAGCGCGAGACCGCAAACTTCCGCCCTTGACGTTGTCCAGTTAGGCTGATCTCTCTTCTCTTCCTAGGGTGTCTCGTACTCCGTCTCGACCTTGACCCTCCCAGCGCTCTCGGAGCTGCCCTCCTCATCCTCTGCCGCCCACGCCCTCGCCAACCTGAGCACCTCGCTCAAGACTCCGGTTCTCGCCCTCTCGTCGCTCGCCTCGGCCCCGCTGCTCATCGCCTACCTCCTCTCTCCCCGCCCTGCTCGCCACCCTTACCTCATCTACACATCGCTGCTCGCCATCCTCTCCGTCGCCGCACCCAGCCTTCTTCCGCAGCCCGCGCCCCGCCCCGCGCCCCAGCAGCAGCCCAAGAAGCCCGCGCCTGCTCGCCCCCGTGCCATGGAGGCCAGCTACGAGGTCCTCGGCGACGTTCACAGCGAGGAGGCCCCCAGCGAGGAGGAAGTGGAAGAGTTCAACGGCGAGGAGGTCAGGGTCGAACTCGACAGCGCAGCTCGCGGTTACCTCGTTAGGACCGGCCTTGCCGCACTTGGCTTTGCCATGGCCGTGGTTGGCATCTGGGGAGACGGCGCTCCCAAGGCTGCCGTTTTCATTTCCTAGGCGCCTGCTCTTGACACGCTGCTAGTCAACGGGTTGCCTTGCGAGTACCTGCTCAATACCTTGTTTCATGCCACCAACGCCAAGCTCGAATGCTATTTTGATTGGAGTTCTACGGAAGGGAAATGCATCTTACCAACTGAAACTGCTTGGGCGTAACTTCTATCGATCATTATCAAAGGTCTTGTCCATAGCTGCTTATGTTCGTCCAATTCACTACATAACAACTGTCTCACTCATACGCAATCCCCTATTGCCATCATAACCTGGGACTTTGTAAACTCCCTGCGCCGGCCAGTCTAGATCTGGCCCTTAGTTCCCTTTCACTCGTGATATTTGTCACATTCTGTGCACTTGTCCAGCTTCAGCTGCTTGGCTTCGTCTTCTGCAAGCGTCTTCCATGAGGTCCACCGCAAGGACTGGAACGTTCGTGCCGCGAAGTCTTCCTTGTGAAGCTCCTCTTTGTTATCCTCGCCGTCCTCCTCGTCATCAGCCCGCGCCTTGATGGCAAAGTAGCGAGAGCTGGCAAAGGTCTCTCCCAATCTCTTGGCCACATCGTTTGCCTCGTTCAGGCTGACAAGTCGGCGCATGTCCGGAGACTTCTCCATCGCCGTGCGGCAGAGATCCCAGGTAACGTCCTTGGTATCATGCAGGTTAAGGGTCTCTCCATCCTTGTCTTGCCTCACGCCCATGGTTCTTGCAATCTTGAGCAGCTCGGTGGCGCTGTATTTGTCGCTCAAGCCAAGTTGTTCTGTCAGCTGCTGCACCTCTTCCAGTGAGAGGTTCTCCGCGTCTCTCTTCTTCGCAAAGGATGCAGGCGACTCGTGGACTATGTCTTTCGCGCGGAATTTGCGGCTCAGGCCCTGTATCTCTGACGGTTTGCCCAAATGCTGCGCCGAGACAAGGTCATGAGCCAGCTCGGCCGGCGTACGGCCGACAGCATTCTCGCGATATAGGAGTCGAGGCTGGAAGTCGACAATGGCTTTGACGAGCGCAAGCTGCGCACGCATGATGGCTGTGTGCAAGCAGGTATCTCCCGCTGCATTGAGCATGCTCAGCTCACAGCCCTGGGAATACTCCAAGAGGAGTTTGAGCACTTCCACGGCATCCTTCCTTTCACTGTACGCTTGGCTGTTATTGTAGCTGTTGGCCCCTCCCGATGCGGCAATGATCCACGCATGGAGAGGAGTGAGGCCGTCATTTTGCAGACTGTTTCTTTGCTGGAACAGATGGCTCCGCAGATCTTTGTCAAAGAGCTCCAGCAGGGGGCGGAGCCTGTGTGCGGTTGGAACGCCGGCGATAGCGGCGTGAACAATGTTCTCGCCATTCGCGTTCTTGGTCGACTGATCTGCGTTCGCTTTGAGGAGCAGTTCGACATAGCGAAGACGACCGAGCCTGCAGGCGATCATCAAAGGCGTGTCGCCTGTCGTTGTCTTCTTCTCCAGTGATTGAGGATAGGTCTCGACCAGATACTCAAGCAGCTCATACGAGCGGTTCTCAGGAGTGGCCATCACAGCACAATGAATCACCAAATCGTCTATGATGCATGTTAGCAAAATGCAGGAAGAAGGGCGGAATGGCCTGCTTACTCTCAGCTCCGAGCCATTTAGATATGGACCTGTCGAAACCGCCAGGGCTGTCTTTCAGATGCTTGAGTCGTACATCATCGCGTGCCGCCTTGGACTTTCCGAATTCGCCATATAGCCGGTGGGGAGCATCGCTGAGGAAGAACTCCACGCTCTCCAAGGAACCGCCCAGCGCAGCGTGCAGCAGTGGAGGCGTTTGGAGTCCGCTGGTTTTGACTGCCATGTTTCGGCCTGCGTTGGCCCAGTCCTTTCTGTTTGGCTGTCAGCACATGTCTGGGCGAACATTTCATGGGTTTCGTCGCCTTACCTCTTCTTGCCGTAAACAGTGAGGCCTTGATAGAATTTGGGCTTAACCTTCATCTCCACGCCGCTCTTCTTGACAAGGTGATCAAGCGGGATGCCAGCGCCCGTTCGCTTGATTGCGTATTTCAGAAGGTCGATCTTGTCTTTCTCAATTGCTCCGAGGAAAGCTGCTTGGGGGAAGTCAAAGGCCTCCTCGCTGGAGTTCTCAGTTACTTCTTCCTCGGTTGTATTATTTGAATAATGCTGCGCAATGTCAAGGAGGGCCTTGAGTCCGTCGAGGTTGTCTGTCTTGATGACGTGTGCGAACAGATTGTCTCGCGTGATTGACTCCCCGACTACTTCGCCATCCTTAACTCTGAAGGTCTGGAACGTGTCGCACAAGTGGCCCAGAGGCTTAGTATGGGACTCAACTTGTGTCGATACTTGGCCAATGTTGTCAATGGTGAACATCCTGTCAACTTTTGTGGATGTGATACGCGGCTGATCGCCCTCGCCCTCGTCCTCGTCTGATTCGTACTCTGAGTCGTACTCCTCCTCACTGTCGGCTTCGTCGGCTTCCATCTTATACTTCAGCTTTTCCGGTGGTGACCACTGCGCTTTCATTATCTCGAGGATAGCCTGGGCCACGTCATAGTGTCCTCGAAGGAAAGCCACCGAGAAAGGTGAGTTATGCTCGGTATCTGATGCTGCGATCTTCAGAGGAGGCTGATCTTGATTCGATCCCCATGCATGCAAAGTGAGGGCTTTGATTTGCTCCAGGTTTCCGGTCCAGGCAGCTTCCATCCTGTATTGCTTAGCATATAGTATTATTCTACGATGTCTCATTCACTTACAGTTGAACATAACCATCCCGTCTGGACTCTGTCATCTCTTTGTCGTTGATGAAGCTGAAGTGGTACTCATATGGTTTCGAGCTGTCTTGTTTCGTACTGGTCAACGAATGGTGGGCGAATAGGTTGTCTGTTGCCTTGGTCTTGACATCGGGACGTAGCTCTGTGAACGGCCGGGCGCCTTTGGCAATGAGTGTATCCTTGACCTTTTTGAGCCCCGACACGATTTCATTAATAGCCTGCAGCTTCTCATCAACTCCCAGAAGGAGGTTGGCTCGTCCGCTCTCCTCCTCAAACGCCTTCACCGAAGCCTCGAATTGCTTCTTTTGCGAAATGATCTGCTCTGACACGATCCAATGCTGGTAGGTACCTGGCTGGAAACTCTCTAGATATGTATCGATACCAGGTGCTGCCTGCGGCTTCACCGGCTTTGAGCCCTCGCCGGTGTATTGCGACAGATTTTCAATGATATCCTCGACCAGATCCAAGGCTGCACGGCCCTTGTTGTATTCACGCTGGTATGTCGAATGGATCAAACTCTGTGTCTGCGAGGTCAGACTGTTGGGATCAGCGCCTCTCTCAAGAAGCTCAATTGCATTTTCGGACCGTCCTTGGCGAATAGCTGTGATCAGTGGTTGCTCCAGAGTTTGAGCATACCTCTCCTGATTAGTTTCCAATGTGCCCAACCGTCTTGAGAATCTGCTGTTCAGTCGGGCGGCCTTCAGCCACGTCTCGAAATCGATATGAGCAGGTGCGCCAGCCTCCAGAAGTTTCCGCACGAGGGCAGGGTTATCAAGCATGATGGCGCTGTGAAGAGGCGAGATTGTCTCGCTATCCCAGTAATAACCACGCACAAACAAGTGATTCACTGCGGATTTGACGGCGGCGGCATCAGCATCTAGAAGGACATCGACCAAGCTGGAGTTTCCACTGGCAATATACCGGTGCAATGCTGTGATACCATTGGATTCGGCTTGAGAGGAGATTGCTCCAAGCTTGAGCAGGAGTCGAGCCATTGATTTTGCTTTCTCGTCTGAGAGCGAAAGTGCCAGGACGAGGGTGAGAATTGCGGCTGTTTCTTCGTCATCTTCGTTGGAGAATTTGACCGGGAGGATAGAATCTGCTCCATACTATGTACTGTGTGAGCGCCACGTCAAGCCAGCCCAGTGCTGCATAAATGTGCAGCCCTGTTGTGGAGAAGAGATTACTTACATCGCAAAGAAGTTCGACAATCGCTTCATGGCCCTCAGAGATTGCCAGGTGCAATGGCGAGCAGGGCACATCCCAAGCCAGCACATCAATCTGGTAATAATCAGGGTCATCGTCCGACTCCTCCGGGACCAGATCGTCGTTGGATTCGCCATCTTCTTCCTTCTTCTTTATGTTCACGAAAGAACCAGTGGCAATGGAATGATCATCAGCAGCGGATTCCGCGCCATCAATCATTTCCCCGTCTGATTCACTGTGCTGTTCTTCCTCTTGATTGACATCTTCAGTCGTTTTATCATACTTACCGGCTTGGTCTATCTTGCGTGTATCGCGTCTTTTGGCCTGTTTCTTTGCCTCCTCCATCTCCTCGTTCTCAATACTCTTCTCCATCAGGGTCTTAATCATCTCTGCCTCACCCCGCCATGCAGCAAGATGCAGAGCGGTCTTGCCATCAGCAAGGCGAGCAGTCAGGCGGGCGCCGTGATCAACGAGGCATTTCACAACGTCAGAAGTGGAACACATAACGGCTAGATGGAGTGGCGAGCGTCCAGTGTAATCACGCTGGTTCGGGTCTGCACCATCTTGAGCAAGCCAATTGAGGACATCATCCACGTCACCATCCACAATTGATTGGCAGAGCCTAGCTGTGTTTCCAACGTATGCCATGTCTGTCCAATCCTGCTCAGTGAGAGGGTTGAAGGAACCAATCTGCTGCCTACCAGGGTCGTCGATAAGGAAGGACACTTTGCCGGAGATGTAAATCTCGGCCTCCTTCTTGGCGACTTCGATTTCCTCTGGGGTTTTGGGCTCGGGGCAAGAACCGCAGCAGTCCTCAATAACGTCCTGGACGCGGCCGAAGAATGCTGGATGGCGGTGCAGGTAAACTTCACGTTTGTCCGATTGGTTCCACTCAGCATTGAGTAGCAGATCCCTGGTGTAGCAGAGCTTCTCGATCCTCTTTGCATTGAAATGCTCGCCATAGGGGACTGTGAAGGTGTGATAGTTACTCACATCTTCCTCCGAGAGCCAGTCAGCGACCTCATCCTCATGGTAGTCCTTCAGGTTGCCCCGTAGCTGCTGACGGCTGCGGTAACTCGTAGGTCTTCCGCGCTCTGCACGGCGCTTGTTCAGATATGCTTCGCGAGTAGAATGCGTTGGTAGGCGCTCAAGTACAAGGAGGCGGGCTAGACCGAGGGTGCGGCCGAAGCTTCTCTCGAAGATGGTTGGGTCGACTCGGGACCGCTCTAACTCGGGCCAGTACACCTCAAAATTGCGATGAGAGTATTTGGAAAGTCTGTTTTCGTAGGAGGGGCTCCTCCTGCTGAGATCGACGTGGTTGATTTGGGTAATGAAGCTACCCAAAGCCCGAGGAGTAACCCAGACTTGTTTTCCGTCGAATGCGCCTCCAGCTGCGTCGATATCGAAGCCAGTCAAGATCTCACTGATGGACTTGTACACACGCAAGACAATCTGGGGCAGGTTAGCTTCCCAATGATATTGTTTCCAAACCCTAGGGCAAGACTTGCTTGAACATGGCGAACCGGGTACTGACTAGCAATTGTAATAGCGTACTTGGTTCGGACAACAGTGACCTCGTTGAGAAGCGCGTCCTTGATAGCTTGTTCGATTTGCTTGATCTTCTCGATAGCTTCGTCATGGGTAAGTCCGTACAGAAACAAGTCAACGTCAGAGGCTGGACAAAATTTCTCATGATAGTACTCGCGCAGCTTTCGCTTAGTACCCTTAAACTCGTCTGGTACTGGCAAAAGACAGTTGACAACGGAAGAGCCGGCAGCGACCACGTTATTCCAGTCGACTTCGGCAAGAGATGTTTCAGAGAAAATATTGAAGTTCTTCTGAAATTCTGCAAAGTCGGCTACGGTAGCTGGCGAACCATGGGGCCGTCGTTTGGACTCGGGAAGGGCCATGATGTACTTGGATGCTTCCTCTTCGGACTCACTAGCCAGGTCCCTGGCCCTAGTGGAGATGAGCTTCGTCTTGTCTGTGAAGAGTGGTATGACGTTGAGGTAGGGGTCCTCGAGGATAGGGTTCTGGCGATCCTGGGCATATACAGTCCGCAATTGGGCCTCGTAGTTGCGATAGGGCTCCATGATTTCGGTCATTGGCGTGTCTGGGTTCTGGGCAATATAGCTTACCAGCTCCTGGTGTGGAGCTGGCAGCTGTGGAAGGTCTGCGGTTGCCATGATGAAAGAGTGTGGACGAGTCCGAGCTGGGGACAGTATCCTAATGGGTACGCTATAGTAGATGCCAGGTGATATTGTAATCAAACAAAGACGAGATGAGACTTCACTGGTTGGCTTGCTACGGCCGTGGTGGTAGTTGAGCTTGCTTCACGACCAAATGGATGATGGGAGGCCATTGTGGTATATATACGAAGGCCGGCCCATGCTACTTGTTCAATTGGCGTTGTAAAGCGTCTCAGCCATTCACTATTCACTTCAGCTCTAACACCATTAGTCGACGAGTCTCCGCTCGGTAGCTGCACGTTGCCTTGTGCTAGGACCATGTATAGTTAGGCGCATTTCGTCGTGGTTGAAGCCAAGGCTCTATGGTTGCTTTGCCATCCATGTCATGTATCCGCAGTGCCGGCATCTGGGATATAGTACCTCTCCCCCGCCCTCGGTCGTGGACTGTCGACTGTCACATCTTATCGTTGGAGGTTGCACACGGGGTGTGCACAACGCGACATTGGGGGGGGCTACGCGCTTGGCTGGAGAAGCTGCCTAAAGAATTGGGGCCCTCGAAACGCGAAATCTCGTGATCTCCATCTTCTTGCCACGGCTGAGGTCGGATCAAGACGCTTGTCACGGCTGGTGCCTGGCGAGACTGGCATGTGCATACTAGACATCAACAGTTGCGTGAACGACGCTGTCAGTGATTGACATGCCAGGAAGCCCCAGCAGCCCCAGCTGATGCAGGACCCCTGAGCTGCAGCCTGGCGAGCCCCTGAGCAGTGGCGCCAATGGCGGTGTGGCGTCGACGGAACATGGCACTTGTCTTCATGGGTGCTCCATAAGGTACTAAAAAGATAGTTAACCTGGACACCCGAGTTGCAATTTCAAGTGCTGCAAGCAAGCATTGTTCCTTTTCATTCTCCGAGGCTGTATTGGGCTTTTTGGACGTGAGGTTTAAGCAAGGGATTATCTGCACTCCTCAACAAGAGCGGTGTGCACCGTTCATGGTGCTATGATATTTCATTGAGCCGCCCAGCCAACTTGAAAAGATTGTGATGTACACAAATTGCGCAGCACTAGAAGCGTCACCGGGGAAAAATGTCAAACAACGGCAGTAGAGGAATCAAGTAAAAAGGCAGCCATACTAATATCTGGTCCACCCCGACATCAACGGTAAGTATTAGACGGCTCAATTGCAACCAAGGCTCTCAAATCATTGACGTTGAGTTCTGCAAATCGAGGCACAAGCGCCGAGGCGACTCAACTACAGGGTAGGTAGGTAAGCATCTGAGGACAAACCTGCCAGCTACCAAGAGGTAAGCAAAAAGCGAGACTGTAACGAAGGATACCGGTACGCGACTATTTTTAAAATTAACTCTTCTCTCTCTCTCTGTACCTTGTCAAACCCACCAACAAAAGGGATGGAAATGCCTCAAAGCTAAAAGCTTTATACAAGTATTTTATAAGAATTTCCTATAGTCTACAGGCTATAGCTCATAATAGTAGAGCAACCAACTCGGGTTTTTCTTTCTTTTTGCACATTCGTTGCCTCACCAAAGCTAAATATTAGTGTCATGTGCAAGGGCTGACCAGTCAGCTCTCGTCCCATATTATTGATTTCGTCGCAAAAGAATAACCCAACAGGCCAGACCGACAGTGTCAACCTATGACGTCAGTTATACCATAGACTTTGTTGCGTCTGGAGTCTCGGAACTGGCAAAGAGGTACAACACCGTCACGATGAGTTTCCCAATTCCCGAAACGCCAATGGCTGCTGCGGAGCCGACAGTCCTGAAAAGTAACGCGCCGACGAGGCATCCTACTACAAGTGATAGGAGAAATGCAACACGCCTGTTTCGAGGTCTATTATCCAGCCTAAACAGCTTGTGGTCGATGACCAGATCCACCCACGCCGCAGTTGCCATGGCGGTGCTGATTTCCGTCATCGACAGACTCCTTGACTGCACCACTTGACTCCCAGATGCGAAAGCAAGCATACCCACAACGAGCAGTGCCTTCGGACCTGTCTGCTCTGTCCCCTGAAAATGTTGCACGGCTGCGGCGCCAAACACCAAACATGTTTGAATAAGGTTGCAGAGCACCAGCCACCAGCGCTTCCTTGGCCCAACAACATGGCTGATCTGACCCGTCAACCACCCTGCCCCAAGGAACAGACCAAGAGCAACCCCAATATTCGATGTAATGAACATATCGCCGTTCAGGTGAGGCATAATAAGTGCCAGGCACAGAAAAACAGTGTTGCCTGTTTGATTCGAAGTGAAACAATGGTAATCAGGGACAGTGGTTGCGTCTAGTGGAGTCGAGTCAGCAAGATATGGCTCTAGAAGCTACTGATCGAGATTGGTATGCCAAGTGCCCTTACCTTGAATACCGGTGCAAAACGTCAACAAAACGAGGAGTAACTCGGCGAAAATCGATGGTCGAACATTTTCCAACAAATGTTCCCGGGAGTCATTGTACTTGCTGCGAAATGGATTGGTACAAGGCGCTTCTTCAGGCTTCTGGCCTACGCCAAACACTGCGGCACGCGTGTTGTCCATGTTTCGAGGCTGGGTCCCAAAGTGGATTGCGGAAGAGAAGTTTAGAATAAAAGCCACCAACGATTGCTTTCTTGCTTGCTTGGGCTCAATTACAAATTAGAATACACCGGAGTATGAATGTTGAGAATGGCAAAAACGAGGAGTCCAGCATTGAGGTGATATGACTCTTATTGCCCGAATCCGACAACCGGCTTGCACCGAAGAAATTTCATCCTCTTGGTTGTGATTCATAGCAGAAGTACAAACATCCGGGAAGTGCGGCGTCGGGCGGCATGACGTCCGTGAAGCCATCGGGATCCTGTTGCCACTCCAGGCTTTCACCTCAGTTATCAATCAGCTCAGGAGACGAGAACACACGTTCATTCTATGTTTTCCTCAAAATACCTTCTTTCAAAAATGGCTATTCATTCCTCTGAAGACCTGTTGCGCCCTCCACTGAAAATAAGTCGAAACAAGTTACCAACCGATATTGTTCTATCGCTTTGCGTAGAACCATTTGTTTCCCGCTCATGGCCCGGTTCGAGCCGGCAGCCTTCCGAAAAAAAGACGGGGACGGCTTCGGCAACTAGAGGCTTCACCGATGCCGCCGACAGCCGATGAACTACCTAGGTACCCACCTTATCTTACCCAAGTAGGACGTCGCGAAGATTGATTGAAACACGCCCTTTCACGTGACCACGCATCCCGCGCTGACTAAGGTACGCGGTACGCGACCCGCTGGCCATGATCACGGTCGTGAGGCAAAGTGCCCCATTAAACAAATCTCATGTGATTATTCGACAACCACTGGCCTACTCGGATCGCAGGAATAAGAGGCGGCTATCCCAGATGTTGCTCGTCTCAGATCTTGCGGCCAGGACGGATTGGAGTAATTCGCCCTCATGACTCGGAACAACCTCCAAGATCACCTTCTCTGGCTGCTGAACGACATTTCACTCTCTCGACCAGCTCCTCGGCCATTCCCCAATGCAAACGATTCGTCTGGCTCGGTGACAGCACAAATATCATTCTCGGCGTTACAAACGCGACCCGGTCCGGTCAATATCGAAGAGCTTCCGCAAAAACAAACCGGTAGAAACGTAGCAACATTTCGAACTCATGGGTTGAAGGAAGAAGTCTGGGACACGCAGGAGAAGGCAGAATCACCAGAGGTGGCAGAAATCGAAGATATGGGAAGGCTTACTTCTACCACGAAGTCGAAAAAACCTTCTTTGGTTCTCAAGCAGGAGCACGAGTCTCCCTTAGCAACTAAGAATGGCTGGCAGCAACAGGCGAAAAGCCCACGGATGACGGCTCAGGAGGTCAGCCAGCTGAGCGTCAAACCAGCACGATCCTCTGCCCCGCCGGACTCTCATGCTCGGAAGCAGCGTTTGGCTGCGTCAAGCCTGGAAAAGAGCCCCCCGAAGCCTACAATCGACCTTGACTTCGCGGATTTCGATGACGATGAGCTCGAATATATGGATTTGACTGATGGCGCCTTCACTTCCTCCGACTCGCGAAAGGGGGATGTTGGTGAACTACCGTTGCCAGCGGCAACCCCACGGAGCAGCAAAAAAAGAAAGAGCTCTGAAGTCAGTAAACTGGAGCTCGGGGACGAGACACATTTCCCCGACGTTTATCAGCTCCTTGGAACGGATCCTCCAGCATCTACTCCGAGAGGGCATTCTGCTACTCACCGCAGAGATCCACCAAGTTCCCGTAGTAGACTTCAAAGCCAGGAAGTCGAGAGGCTTTCAGTAGCCAAGACGCCGAGGAGCACAAAAAGGCGTGCAACTAAACAAGATACAGTGGCCATGTCTTCACCAACTAGACAGATTACCAGTCGACGTACGCCCACGAACTCTCAGCACATCTCCACAACGGGTGCATCTCCGTCAGGCATATTACGCGGCAAAACGGAGCTTCCGCTCGATCAGTTACTGGAGAGTGTGGATGAGGATTGCGACAATATCAATCCGGAGGCGACACGTGCTGCAACAGTTGATAATCTGATTATCCCAGATTCCGATGACGAATTCTTGACACCTCCATCTCGTACTGGCTCAGTTGGGGATGTTGTTCGATCCGAACACAAGCCCAGTGTCCCTACTATGTCTGTTGGAGGTACAGACTCATCCACACTTAATGGAAGTCTAAATCAGGTTTTTGATTCTCCTGCGAGACAACATCTCGATACCATGTCAGGTTTGATGGCACCGAGCACAGTTTTGACCAATATTACAACCCTGTTCCCCGAGGTTGCAGAATCACGATCCGGCTCCAACCAAGACAATCAAGATTTACCACCTTCTAGCCAAACACCACGGCTTCTTGCTTTCCTCTTGGCGAACCCAGACGTGCTTAGTCGAAAACAAGAATCATTTGAATTGAAGCTACAACAAAACGGTCAGAATTTTATGCGGGCTGTCCACGAGCGTTGGCCTAAAGATCGAAGAGATGAAATAAAGATCGAAAAGGAACAGCTATTGAAGCAGCAGAAGGTCATTCAAGATCTGTTCAAGCCGCTGCAGTCTTACCAAGCCCTATGCAAAGAACGAGAAATTATAGCACAGCGAGTGGCCCAAGGTTATGCAGATGGCCTTGACACAGATGCTGATGAGTTTCAACTGGATGAGCTCACCGACCACATACAATTAGTCGAGCTTGACCTCCTGGCTACTTTTTCGAAAGCAGGACTTGACGAAACAAGCTTTTTGGAGACGACACAGCAGAACACGAGCCCTCCAATTAATCCAAGCACTATTGTACTCGGCACACAAGCACCTCCTGCCGGGCGTGTGAACATGTCCCGGGCTTCGGACGACTCAACAGCGGGTGTTGGGCCTGCAACCCAAATCATTCATCAAACCCAACTCTCCGAGATTCAACAGTCCCGTCTCTGGAATGAGCCAATGCCCCGAACCAGAGTTGGACGTCAAAGTGAATTGATTCCCCAGGATGATATACAGCCATTTACCACGCCTTTCCCCAGAGATACACGCACATTACCCCTGGAATCCGCACACAGCCGGCCTTACGTGACGGGCACCAAGGAAAATGCTGCACGGCTTGTTGACGATATGGACTTGATGGACGATGATTTCTCGGACGTAGATAACATGGTATCTCATGCTTTGCCGAGTATGCCTCAAAGGCCTCATCAGGCGCGTGCGCACACGGGACGCCTTGGAAATGCTTATAATCGTGTTGATGAGGAGTTTGGCGATTTGCATGAAGGGGACGATCTATTGGCATTCTTGCAAGAGGAGGATGACATGGAACTTGCATCTGCTGGTGCCACGCGTGCTTCTCGGCAAGTCCTTACACACATCTCTGGAAACGCTGGGAGTGTATCGCATTCCCATGTCTCTTCCAAAAAGCAGCCAGCGCCAGCTTTGCCCGAACTGAAAATCGACCCGAACTTAATGCGACACCCTTGGTCACCGGAAGTACAAAAGATGCTCAAGGATCGTTTTCGGATGAAAGGATTTCGCCACAACCAACTCGAAGCAATCAACGCTACACTAGCCGGAGAGGATGCGTTCGTCCTCATGCCCACTGGAGGAGGCAAGTCTCTGTGTTATCAGCTGCCAGCAATTGTGAAGACCGGCAAAACAAGAGGAGTGACGATTGTTATTTCTCCGCTCTTGAGTTTGATGCAGGACCAAGTCGACCATATGAAGGCCTTGGGTATCCAAGCTGTTGCCTTCAATGGCGAATGTTCTGCGGAGTACAAGAGACAGGTGATGAGTGCTTTCAACGAAAGGAGCCCAGAGCATTTCATTGAACTTCTTTACGTCACACCAGAAATGGTGAGCAAGAACGTCGCCTTTAACAGCGGGATGCAAGCATTGTATCGCAAAGGCAAATTCGCACGTCTTGTCATTGATGAAGCGCATTGCGTCAGCCAATGGGGCCATGACTTCCGTCCCGACTACAAGACGCTTGGGCAGGTCCGCTCGAAGTTTCCCAATGTGCCCGTGATGGCCCTGACGGCCACAGCAACTCAGAATGTCATTGTGGATATTAAGCACAATCTAGGAATGGTCAATTGTCAAGTCTTTTCTCAAAGCTTCAACCGGCCGAACCTGTATTATGAGGTCCTCCCAAAGACTAGCAACTCCAATGCTACTGAGAATATTGCGGCACTTATCAAATCCAAATATCGACACGTGAGTGGCATAGTTTATACGATTTCTCGAAAGCAGTCGGAAGATGTTGCCTCGAAACTGGCAAGCCACGGCGTAACTGCGCGACATTATCATGCTGGTATTGATCCCCAGGAGAAGATCGAGGTACAATCATCCTGGCAGAAGGGCCAGGTCAAGGTGGTTGTTGCTACCATAGCTTTCGGCATGGGTATCGACAAGCCTGACGTCAGATTCGTCATTCACCATGGTCTACCGAAGAGCTTGGAAGGATACTATCAAGAAACGGGCAGAGCAGGACGAGATGGCAAACCCTCAGATTGCATCCTATACTTCGGAAAAGGAGACATAAGGGTCTTGAAGAAGTTGATCGCAGACGGCGAGGGTAGTGAGGAGCAGAAGGAAAGACAAATGGTGATGCTGAATCGTGTCACGGCATTCTGCGACAATAAATCTGATTGCCGACGCACAGAAGTCCTCCGCTATTTTGGAGAAGATTTCACACCCTCACAATGCCAGAAGTCTTGCGACAACTGCAAAGCCGGCCTTGTATTCGAGTTAAAGGACTTTTCAAAATATGCCATTGCTGCCATACGGGTAGTGGAGGTTCAACGCAAGCTGACCCCGAATCAGTGTGCAGACATTCTTCTTGGAAAAAGATACCCTGCCCACGAGGAGGAGCTGTCAGGCGAGTGGCATGGAGCAGCTCAGGGCTTGAAGAAGCATGAAGTGGTTCGTGTGATCGACCGACTGTCGGCAGAGAAAGCTTTTCACGAGAACAACGTTGTTGGGAACTATGGAATCGCTATACAATACCTCCAGATTGGACCCACGGCAAGACAATTTCTTAACGGCCAGAAGAAACTGATGCTCACTATTCAGGTATCTGATGGGGATAAGAACCCGAAATCGACTAAGGCGAAGACAAAAAAATCTGCCAAGAAAGCAAAAGAGCAAGATTTACCGGCGCTGCAGTCGACCTATGTTTCCTCACCAGTCAATCGAAGGAAAGCGCGGAGACAGGTGGTGGAAAGTGATGATGAAGAAGTGGCTATTGGACCACATGGCTACGCCAATGATGGATTTGTGGTTTCGGATGATGAGCTTGAGGAAGAAGATGCCGGTAGCGACGGCTTTGCGCCATTACCGAATCATCGGCCTCCCAAACCTGCGGCTCGAAAGAAGGGCTCACCAATCACGAATGATGGACGACTACAGGAATTGACTGATATCCATCAAGACGTTGTTAATGGCTTTGTCGGCGAGGCTCGGAAACTCGAAGAACTTATTCGAAATAAGAAAGAATTAAGACGCCCTTTATTCACAGAGCGAGACTATCGCGAGATGGCGATCAATTGGACGACGACACTCGAAAAAATGGGACGGATACGTGGGATTGATCAAACTAAAGTGAAAGAGCATGGAGCCAAGTTCTTACCAATTCTGAAGAGATACCATGCGACTTATCAGGAAATTGTAGCAGCCAGCGGTCAACAGGACGCGTCGGACCAGGATCAGCATTTTGTCGACTTAATCAGCTCAGATATGGAGACAGACGACGATGAAGCAGATACGGCGGACGCTGCGGAAGAGGAGGATTCTCATTACTTCAGTGCAAAGCCTCGCCCGGAAGTCCAAGCTTTTCATGACAGACTACAAGGCTATAGCAACAGTCAAGCGAGCCAGGCAAAGTCAAGAGCATCGACCAGCAAAGGCAACGGCAGGAAGTTCTCGGGTGGCAAGAAATGGCCCAGAAAGGCGAGTGGTGGAGTCAGCAAGCGGAAAGGAAGCGGTACCTGGAGGAAGACCAGTGGTGCCTCATCTGCGGCCTCGAAGCCTGCCGGAGGAGGCTTCAGGAGGGACGGGA
Organism: Paramyrothecium roridum; assembly: GCA_003012165.1. Classification (NCBI taxonomy): domain Eukaryota; kingdom Fungi; phylum Ascomycota; class Sordariomycetes; order Hypocreales; family Stachybotryaceae; genus Paramyrothecium; species Paramyrothecium roridum. Next base: position 34,865 of record PXOD01000867.1, read on the forward strand.
AGCTTACGAGCAAGCCAGGTGGAGGCATTGGGCTGATGCCTTTGTGATGTTTGGGCTGGGAGTGAAATGAATCTTGGGAATTGCATGATACAGCGATGGTGAAGAACAGCGTTACTGTTTTTTGGTGACGAGCTTGTGTGGGCTACACAATAGATCAATGGATGTAAATGAAATGATGCATAATAGACCGCACATGAATAAATACCTTATGAAATCCCTTTACTCATTGTTCCAATTTGAATGGCACGGGGCTTGTGTTCGTAAAGCTGAACCCGAACTGGTGGGTTAGTAGGATCCAAGGGCACGAAGCAACAAAATACGATAGAACCAGATGTGCTGCGTAGAAGATTTGCGTGGTCGAGCTGCCTGGCCTTTGAATTACTTTGCTTCGCAAAGTACATCTTTCAGGCAGAACATTCCCGCCCTCCACAAAACCTTGAATCGTTGGCATGTTGGCAGGCCGCAGACTTCGTGTGCATTGGGATTTAAGGAGCGTGATGCGGACCTTGGTCGTATGAGTGTAGTCCATGTCCATCAGGGGATACCTTGTCTCGAGCTGCCTACATATGCTGTTTCGTATCAGGCACTCCTACAGTCCTAGATGGCTAAGGGATGAATGATTTACTCTCATCCCGTTCTGCCAGTGTTCACAAGTCATGACATCGTCCTAGTTTGCAAAAATGTGCATTCCATCAAATGGAGTCCTATGGTTCCTTATATACCTGTTTTGTTTGATAGTCCTTACACTGCGTGCGCCATGCTATGCTCCCAAATTTGCCTGTTGAGGTGGGACGGAGCGCCAGGCTTCCGTACCCCAACGAGAAGATGTTATATACAGTTGGCATTCAAATTATTGTGTTTAGAACCCTTGAGAATTTTAGGTGGACCGCTAGACATAGGGTGTACCACCAAGCTTACTTCTTCAAGCTCTGAAACATTCGACGCGGACAGGATGACTCTTAATGCCGCCACCTTGGTTTAGAATCCTTGGACTCTGCGGAAGCGTTACTTCGGCCTCCTTGGCGAGATGATGCGCGTAAGGGCGTCATGCGACCAGACTCCTGACCAGATAGACCCTTGGGTTGAGGCAGAAGACTTATTCGTCGAGACGTCGAGGCGAGCGAGCTAGCTGGCCGACTAGGTGCTTTGTCATCGACTGACAAAGTGGTCCTAGATGTTTGTAACGAGGCGCGTCTGGTGGATGATGAGAGTGCCGACATTGATGCTTGCGTTGCCAAGCGTGGCTTGGGCAACGCCTGCTGCTCAGTAACACCGGGTGATGCTAATCGCTCACGGAAGGAGAGTCGCGAATGACCGGTTCTCGAAGGTGTTCCCTCTACCCTTGGTGACTCGGATGTAGAGCGACCCAATGGAGTGCGGATAGTGGGCAGCTTCGAGGTGCTGGAAGATGGAGTGATGGACGAAGTTGAACGCTGAGTGACAGGTGTTCTTCGTGCATATGGGCTTGGAGTGGTTAAGCTGAGAGGCTTGAAGTTATGGCCGGTGTCAATGTCGCCCGTATTTGTCGAGCCGTTCCAACGGGGGCGGTTGTCCGCAGCAGAAGGAGGGCGTTGAAACCTGCTCGGAGGAACAGGCGTATTGACAGACGAGCTGGCTATTGTAGAGAGTCTCGATGATCCTTGACGCTTGGTGAGCTGCGATGTTGGAGCTGGGAGCAATGATTGTCTGCGGTTGACGTTTTTTGCTCCCAGGATGTGGCCTGTGTTGGGGGACCGCGCCTTCACATTCCTTGGCGTCTGTGGATCGAAGCCGAGGCTTGACATGATGACTGAAGACGGCGGTGAGGTTCCAGGAGTATCATTCACACTTCCAGTTGTAGACCTGTCGTTGGAGAGCATGCTAGAAACGGAATCTCTGAGTTGCTGGCTCCTGAAATCGACCTGTACTTCCTCCAGTACCGCATCCATTTCCCTCGTCTGGTTCTTGAGAGACTCCCATCGAGCCTGTAAATCGGAATGTAAGCGAAGAATCTCGCCGTTGACTGTCAAGCGATCCTTGACACCTTTGTCGATGATTGACAGCACACGCTCTATGGCCGGTCCGTAGTGAGTCTTCTTTGCCTCGTAGCTCTCCAGCTTCTTTGAAAGCAATGGTTGGTTTGTGAGCTGTGCGCCGCTATCGATTGCTTGCTTGAGTTTCAGTAAGGAGCGCTCCACAGACTCATGCATCTTCTGGGCCTGTCGCCCAGCGCCGCGAAATACGATGACCCATCGATCCTCCCCGAGCTCTTTGCGGAGCGACTCTGCGTCTTTTTCGAGCTTTCTGTAGCTCGCATCAAGCCCAGCGCGGCGCATCTCAAGCTCTTCGCAAGCGGTTGGGAATGACTGCTCCGCCCTCGTCTCAAACACAGATAAGCGCATAGGAAGAAAGTCCAGCGATGCGCGAAGCGGTTGCATTCTGGCAAAGAGAGCCAACAGGCTGGAGTCATCCTGGGATAATGTTGGCGTTCCTGGTGAAGTTGGGCTCATAGGGAAGGCAGATAGTGCCATCCTGCTTTGCGCTTGTAGACGAGCTGCCTGAGGAGGCGTATCCTCCACAATTGTTTGGAGGTCACCTAAATCCACAGTGTCGCCGCCTGCTGCTGCCACCAGGCTCTTGTGACGGCGTTCTTCCATTTCGAAAACCAGCCGAACCAACTCGTCCATCTCTCCCTGTATGTCACCGAGTACGTTGTTCCACAGTTCCTCCCACTCCATAGCGATCTCAACCTGACCGCGGACATTGCGTAATGTATCCCGGATCTTGGCCCATTCGTGAATGATGGCCTCCATTTGAGAGACCGCACGTTTCAAGTCGTCGGCGGCGACTGTCACAATATCATCGCGACTTTGTAATTCCTCGATAGCGCCGACATAGACGTTTATGAGATCTTCGAAACGCGTGATGGCGATCTCCACCTCGACCAAACCCTCCCTACCGCCAGCGGCCGCCCACTCAACATCGTCTTCGCTGTCAAGGCCGCCAATGACCTCCGAGGCCTTAGAGATCCAACTTCGAATTTGCTCGGCAGCATTGATTAGGGCTGTAGTAGCGACGGGTGCAGTTGGTATGGCAGACACCTTGCTTGATAAGGATTCAGCATCAGGGAGCTGAAGCGAGGTCAACTGATTCAGTTGATTGGCGAATGAGGCCCGTGATAGGGTATATATCGAGCCGGGTCTGTTGTGACCAGGAGTGAAATAGGAACCGAGGCCGGGGACATAGTCATTGGAGGGCGTCGCAGGCTGGGGCGTTTCCGAGGCGGTAGGTGGGGAGGGCGGTGGTGATGGAGCGACTTCATCAGGAGAAGGCGGTAACGGCTTGCGATCAAGATGCTCGCGTCGTGTTTCTAGGGTAGCCTTAGTTCCATTGTCATTGGTGTGATCGGGCAGGCGATATTTTTGTGTGTCCATAGCCAGAAGCTCGGGTGAATCGATTTCTGGCAGTTGAGGCGCGAGAACAGGGGAGAGATCGGCCGTGTTGTCGATGTCGCTGGGCCTCGGCGGCGATGAAGCAGCGCTGGGCCCCTTCCAAGGACGGCCGCGCCGGGTAATGGTCGATGTGATTGAGCCGGCTCGGTGTCGCTGATCAAGTTGGCGGAGCTGATCTTCGTTGAGTCGTCCGATGTGATCTTTAGAATCGGGGGTCGCCGCCAGAGAATTAGGGGTCGGCTCGGATGTGCCAATACCAAGAGCTTTGAGCCTTGCAGCGAGACCAGGTGAGGTTTTCCGGACAGTGGAGGCGGCAACGTGAGGCGAGATGTGGGCTTGAGCTGGGCGGGATCTGGCAGCTGAGCCTGGAGAAGTCGTCGAGGGTCGAGGAGGTGAAGGCGGCGTGGTCGAGCTAGGCGCTGAAGCTTCTGTGGCAGCTTTGGATGCCGTCGTGACCGGGTGTGTCGGGGCAGAGTTGTTCGCCGTGGTGACGTTGGGCGTGACGGAGCGCGTCCGGTTGTTTTTGTCTTTTTCAACAACAGGGTCAAGGGGGGCCTCTGGGGCGTCGGCTTCGGTATTGGTTATGGTGGAGGTGGAGGATGCTGTTGTGGCTGCAGATGCGCTAGAAATAGAAGGTTGCAGGCGGGCGAGGTCGCTGTCAAGATCAGCGAATTTCAGTACGCTGACAGCATCGTGCGTCTGGCTGTAGTGGAGGCTAGGGTGGTCCAAGCCAGGGTCAGATTCGCTATTATTATTATTATTATCATCATCACCACTGCCGATGGCAGCGACAGCAGCGGGAAGGGCGACGTAGGTCATTGAGGACCTCGTTATGTAATTCCAGAAGACGAATCCTGACTAAAAGAAAAAGGACGACCAGGGTCGAGTAGTACTGCAGTTTGACGAAGAAGGGAAGAGAAGGGGAAGGGGGGGGGGCAGAAAAGTGCCCTGCAGCACCTGAAGAGAGGCGTACTGTTGGTAGCGAACGAAGAGGCTTCCACCCAGTCAAGTAAAGGGAGGCTTTTAATCGAACAGCTCGCCGATAGGTTCGCATGAGCTGCAGGGAGCTCCGTGGATGCGTTGCTGCCAATGAAGCAGGTGTTGGAAGTGTTAGTGAGCAGACCAATGAGCTGGAGCTGGAGCTGGAGCTGCGCCAGCCCGCCAAAGAGCGAGCGAATGGCTGTTTCGCAACTGTGGTAGGTTGGGTCCTTCGATTGGATCCTGTGGGGACGTGCGCTTTCCAGGAGCCAGGACAGTTGCACCCGTCGCAAAGGACGGAACTGCAACGGACGGCGCCGGACAGGTGCACGTACTGGACAACGATGCCCAACTCGTGGATGCCTCGGCTTGGCGCAAGAAGCAGAAGAGGGCTGAATCCGGAGCGTCTCTCTCGCTGCCCATTCGCAAACTAGCAGGAGGCTGGCTGCTGCGACGCGCGTTTGCCAGATGAAGGAGAAAGTCTGGCTACGGGGGATTGCGACCAGCAATCGTGGTGCCCTGCGACGGGCAACAGTGCGCAACGTGTATATAAGGAGCGGGCGGGATGTCTCACCCCAAAAGAGAGGAGGTCGGACGAGGTCGGGGAAGGCGACGGGACACAGGAACACCCAGCCCACGACAAAAATGTAAACGATGGTTGGGGAAAAGGAGAAATAGAGTGCTCCTAGGAAGTGTAGCCGAGAAGTGAAATCCAGGGTGAGGTGACTTGAGGCAAGCTAAGGAGAGGTAAGGCAAGGAGAAGTGAGGCAAGGTACTCAGTACCGTCTGGGCGACAGGTTCGTGTAAGGTAAGGAGGGCCCTTCGACAATCCGCTCAGTATCCTGAAACGCGCCTACACCATCTGTCCGGGAGCCTGAGCAGCGGAGCCGACCACGCAGCGGCCGAAATTCCAAAAGGAAGGAAGGAGGGGGGGGGAGCCAACTGTTACACACTAAATTCAAGGACTGTAAAGAGAAAATAAAAATGAGGACGATGAACACTCTGGGAGCACCACAAAGTGCATGCGCATCACTTGAACCGCCAACCACAGGTAGTTCCAGAATCACCCGGACAATGAATTAACATTACATTGCCAAGCAAGGTAGAAAAGTAGTCTGAATGGTGGGATTGATGGGCAGTTATTTGTCACGTTCGGCAAAGGGGGCCGGCGGACAGGGGCAAACGGGACAATAAGGAATAAGGCAAGGTATTCTAAGTTGATTCGACAGGCTACCGAGTTTCCAACAAGGGACCACCAGCCGAGGAATCATGGTACAGGGCGAAGGATTTTGCTTCTCGGAACCTCAGGACTGGGTCTGTCTTCTTACATTACAGTAGCAACCCCCCAGTTGACGAGGGCAGTTTCTCAGTTGCAATTAGGCTAGCTCCGGGCCCCTGCCAAGTTGTAGAAAAGGGTAGAAACAACCAGTCAAACCCCCTTCTACTCTACCATGTGGTGAGGGCTGACTCTATTCGCCGCTCTCTGACGAGCCCTTGGCATCGTTGACCATACATCATCCCCACGAACTCATCTCATCGGCAGAGATGGGCTTGCGTGAACAGAAGGTTCCAAAGTGAGACATGTTGGCCGCCTTATGACGTTGCGCACGGTTAACAATACTTGAGCATCACTCCGTCAACAGCCTTCATCAATTGTTGGTAAGCAAGCATATGCACACATGGAACGGGTGAGCAAGAACACAGAGACCGTAACATTGTAGTCTAGTTCCCGTATATTGTTCGCCATACAGTGTAAAAAACCTTTATGGACGTACTTATAATAAGCTACACGTTTTTAAAAAACGTTCGCTTCTACTTGAACGTACACATGCGAAAAATGTATACTAATATTTACTGTACCCTCCTGTCCTCCAGTGCAGTATTGCGATCCAATCGACGTGGCACGCATGCACACGCACGGAGGCAAGCTTGGAGTGGGATGATCCCTACCACTGCCAATGGCTTTATTTGATACAGCACCGCTCTGGAGATCGGTGGATCATGACCCGCCCGTTCATCAAACACCAGGACCACCTTGGCTGATTCGATAGTTTTGTTTCCTCTCGTGTGTCTGAGCTGGCCTAACGCACAAGTTGCCGTCACACGAACTTCGGCCATGCTTCTACGAAAGAAACGAGGGGTGGAAGCATTCCAGCGACGGCACGGCCCCTCCGCTCGGTACCTTGCCGTACTCTAGCCCAGAGCGGCGTCGTTACCCCGGCATCGGTAGCGTCATCAAAATCACAATCAATGTTGCTGGGCGTCTTTCTGTGAAGCTCCGATGCATTTCTGTTTCTGTGCTTGTCGCACTCGGGATCTGCGGAACATCGGCTGGCCGGGGATTGCGCTCGATCGCGCGAAACTTGGCAGCCTGTGTCTCAAGATCACATCGTTGTCGGCTCATGGTTCTTAATTTCATGGGGTTTGTTTTGTTGATATTCGCCGTTACCAAATAGGGTTGATCAGCTCCAACGCACTAAGGTAAGCTAAGCTAAGGTACCTTACCTGCCTTAGTAGGTGGCAAGGTACTTTACCATACAAACTGAAGCAAGGTCTGTCGGTACTTACACAAGACACCATAAAAGAGAGATTGGATTTGAAGAATTGGCCATACAAGGCACCGTACCTCAAATTCACCATAATACACGTGGTTAGGATATCAGGCAAAGGCGAAGGCAAAGGCAAAAGCCAGGGGCAAGGTACGGCAAATGACCTCGGCCGGACCCTCTTTGCATACTGTCTGTACTTGTGCAGACAGTCCATACCCTGGTCTTGCTTGGCCTGCCGACCGATTGCGCTCTGTCTCGCGCGTCTCCCACCCCCCGCCGTTCCGCTGCCAGACAAGGCAAGACGCGAGACTGCAAATGTAATTAATTTCAACTCTCCACCGTCCAACCAGATGCCTGTCTCTCGGCCAAACCCCTGACAACGTCCCCGAACCCCAAGGAGCCAACCCAATGCCTCACCTCGAACCCCCAGGAACCACCTTGGCTGGGTCCATCACTTGAGATTCTTCTCGCCTCTTGCACAATTCACGCTTCATAATCACTTCTCGTATATTGTCCGTCTCTCCCGCCCCGTCTGTGATATACGTAGCAAGCTATCGTCATTGTCACCATCACTGTCACCGCTATACTCTTCTCCATCTTTAAAATCTTCGAAAGCTGCTGTGCAGTGCTCACAAATCCGTCATCGTCCTTACCAATCCTGACATATTTCGACCCAGCTCCAGTTCTCTCCTGGGAGATCTGCGCGCATCCATCGACTACACCTTCGTGTCTTCGGCGACCACCATCCTCTCCGGTAAGCTACGACCAGGCGTGGCCAGTTGACAAAGCTTCCTGGTCTACCCGTGCCATCTCCTATCGCCCTGCCGAGCCACCCAGCTCCCACAGGCTCCTTCTCATGGCCACCACAACGGACCAGCAACAACCGGCCTCTAGGTCTCATTCTCCATCGCCAGACACTTCCCCCAGTCCCGCTCTTGGGCCGTATTCCTCGCTCCCACGATCTATCTCAATCGCATCATCGATATCACGCGGCTCCAGCACCGACAGTCGATCGCGGGAATCACTCGGTAGCGAGTTCTCGCGTCACTCGTCGGCATCCTACCATTCGCGACGATCAGACGTCTCCAATATCTCCAGACAATCTACTTTCAGCCACGATGGTCGGTCGAGACGCCGCGGTTATATGCGACCGCATGGTACCGACTTTGCTGCTAGCGCGAGGTCGCGGGAGAGTGTCATGAGCTTAGGAAGCATCGCACATCTGCAGTACTACTTTGCTCGGACTGGCCTTCTCGACGGCAAAGGCGGTCAGCTCGCCCGCAAGAAGAAGCAACGGGGTGCTTTCGATCTTTCCGCCTTGGACACGACCACCTCAAATACCAAGCAAGCGGGCTCAGATGCTGACTCCTCGTATGCTTCCATGGGCAGCAGCCCCGACCTGGCTGCCGATGGGTTTGCATCCACAAATCTTGTCGAGTCTCCCGTCGAGGAGATGGATGAATCCTTTGACGACAGCTTCCCAGAATCCGATCCCGGCATGCTGCCCCCGACCGTGAGCACGTACCATCATAGGGAGAAGCCAGTACCGAAGCCCCCGACGATAGAGGAACTCAAGGCAGATCTGGAAACATCGTTGCACAACGCGGCTAAGCCACTTGAAGAAGCTAAGCTGCGTAAAGCAGGAACCTACGAGGAACCAGCCGATGCTCCCAAGTACCCCAACATGCCAGAGGAAAACACGCAGGGATGGTATGAGCTCCAAGGTATGAACATTTTGGATGTTGTCACCTTAGCTATTCGTGCTGCCAAGATGTATTACACAGCACATGAACTGCCTGATCGACTCGACTCAATCAAGCCCGAGAAGCAAGTCAGAGCGGATCTTCTGGCTGTCATGGAAGTGCTGAAGCAGATGGCTACGAGGGGCTTTCGGAATGGCATGAAGGACGATGAGATTGATACCATGAAAAGTTGGATTGATAGTGTCTTCGATATCTTGAAGAAGGAACAAGAAATCGAGGAGGAGGAGGCTGCTCAGCGAGTTGGGTGGTCATGGTTGAGTGGAGACTGGACCGGACGTGAGCACGAGAGGGAGAGAGCATTCCTTATGTCCATGGACCCGGAAATGGAGCCGCTGCCCGAATGGACGCCAGTTTCGAAGGCAGACGGAGTCCCATCGCCGTTTCTGCAAGCCATGCAAAACGGGGTGCTCTTGATCAAGCTCCACAACGCTGTGGTCAAGAAATCTAGGAGGCGTTTCGGAGCCATCCCCACTTACCATACTGACACCCAAAAGCCGTACCGGTGCGTCGACAACCTGCGCTACTGGGTTAAAGCGGCAGAGCTGCGCTTTGAAATCCGACTGACGATTGACGCCCTGGGTCTTGCCTATAACTCCGGCCCCAAAGTATGGGAGGATTTCGAGGCAGCCATACTCCAATGGTCGGGTCATGTGCGCCAAGAAATTACCAACGGAGTGAACGACCTGGAGTCCTCGAATCGATCTGCTTGAACACAACCAAGAGCTCACCGATGGCTCTGAACGAATTACGTAAAATCACCATGGCGTTGTCAAGTTTGAATTGTTTGAAATCATTCTCAGTGGTTAACCCCAATCGACCCAGGCTAGTGCCGGAAGACGTTGCAGCAGTTTAGACGTTACAAATGAAGAAGAAAATGAGAGACTTCGGCCCAAACAAGCACGCATAGTCGACCACCTTACGAGGCATCCCCTGATTTATATTCTAGCATATACCCATAGCATAGCTTCAGGCGTATCGGATTTTGATTATCTCTCGTTCCCAGATTCGGTGAGCTTGTGAAAACCCGCCGAGTCTCGGGTTGATCTGGGCTCCGCGGCAATCATTTGTGGCTTCATGTTGACAACAATATTGATGAACCTTCACAGTCCGTTTCTCAAGTGCATTATAGGAGGTGCTCCAGGGAGAAATTTTCTTTCCTTTTTATCTGGTTTTCTTTCATTATGTTAAAATTAACTAAGACCTTGACATGAAACAAACCATCCAGTATTCAGAGCTTACATCACAAACATTATTACAGCATCTCCCCAGTCGCCCCCCCTACTCAATGTCGACCTTTCGAATCTCAGTCCATTCCTTCTCGACCTTTGGTACCGTCACGACCAGCAGGCCATCCTCCATCTTGGCCGTGATGCCGAAGCCGTCGACCTCGTCCTTGGCGGTGGCGGCGCCGGGCGGGGGCAGGGCGATGCTGCGCTCGAAGACGCCGACGCGCCGCTCCGTCGAGGCGAGCGACTGCAGGAAGGCCTCGTCGCCGGGCCGGTGCACGACGCCGGCGATACGAAGGGCGCCGGCGTCGGGGTCCCAGCTCACGCCGACGTCCTCCTTCCTGGCGCCGGGGAGGGCGACGTGCAGGACGTAGGCGCGGTCGGTGTTGAAGACGTCAACCGGCGGCTCGAAGGCGTCGCCCTCGTCGCGGTGGGCGCTGCGCTGGGCGTCTTGGCTATGGGCGCCGTTGGTGTATCCGCCGAATTGCTCGGCGAGGCCGCGCATGAGGCCGGCGAAGTCGAAGGGCGGGCGGCCGCCGTCGTGGTGGTGGTGGTGGTGGTGGTGGAGG
>PXOD01000868.1:0-25972 GCA_003012165.1 Paramyrothecium roridum
AAAAAAAAAAAAAAAAGAACGCCATGTACCGAGGACGGCTGGGAGCCGTCAGTGCAGGGTTGAACGGACGATAAAATAAAAACGGTGCGTGAATTCGAGGCCACGCGGTGGAGGCGAGGTGTCGTACGTGCTTCCATGATGAGTGCCATTGGCGGACAATCATCAGTTCTTGTGACAAATATAGGAACATATACTGCGATCTGCAAAATCGCAACAGCGATGTAGGAGCTTCGAGGCCATGCCGATGGTGCAAGACTAATGGCGCATTTCCATGGTGACTATAGCTCAACAATATGCACGTCAGATCTGTCTCATTGATGCATAAGTTCCTCGTGAGGTAGAGGCACACGAGAGAAGGGACCTATTGGACGTAATTACGACTTTGGAGCCGCAGGGCTCCTGAGGATGCGTGCTCAGATCGACAGAATTACGGCTGCATCGAGTGTGGGAGAAGAGACCTGGTCCTGGCCGGGCCAATCGGTCGGATCGGGGCAGACGGAGTACATTAGTTCCCCATGGCACCACGAGTCATCCTTGAACCCGGGAGAGCACTATTCACCGGGGTTCGGCATTGGTGCGTCATCCTGTCGGCGGTAGAGAAGGCGTACGGGTGGAGCTTCGTGCATACTTGGCTCATGGAGCAGAATACCATGTTGGGCCGACGGCGGTCTTGTTCTACCCTGGCGTTGCCGGAGACACAGCAAAACTTCGAGAAGAAAAGACCACGACGACATTGGTGCAGCTTCGGGAGTTCACAATGTGCACCCTCACGACCTCCGCTGCCTGGGCAGAGGTAGCCTGAGGTTAGAGGAGGTATCACTCGCGGCATTGCTGGTCATGCCAAACCTGATGCTGACGATTGCGGTCATGAGAACAGTCTTGTGCGACGGCTCCAGGAGCAACTCTTGCGGCTCCGGACGCGGCGAGCACTTCGCCGGTCCCGCTTGGGCGGAGATGGCATGTGAGGTGAGCAAAGGTGAGATGGGCCGCTTCACCTCATGGTGGGGATGCAACAAGATGAGGTGATGGTGGATGGTGCTAGAACAGAAACCGTGAGGCTCGTTTTTCGGGATGCGGATAACCGTAACTGAGTGCCGATGGCGACACCATCCCTGTTTTCACCGCCAACTAAGGAGTCGGAATATTTACGAGTATGGTCATTATTTTAAATTTGTCACCATATTGTCCAGAGTTGAGAGCTCTTTATAACATTTTAATAACAATTTCGCATGTTATGTTGTTAAGAATGTAAGAGAATGCAATTCTTGCGGCATCTGTCGTTTGCTAACCAGTTGCCATATTTTAAGCTTGCGTTTCGATGCTTGTACCAATCTGCTGCTCCAAATTCGCAGCAGAAGCTTTGCCTGTCCATCTAAACACATCTCGGTGGGCACGGGAGTAGTGCAGCAGACTTACATGGACATGGCCGCGACAACAGATTTCACATCGATTCCGTACCCTTGTCCGGCGCAGAGAGCGTATTTGTGGAACCGCAGACTGGTTGAAGAAGCGTAGCATCATTAATAATGTACCATATACTGTTGACTGATCTCGCGTATGCTGCACTCAACACATTGCAGCTTGGCGTATTGGGTCCGGCAGTGGGCTGCGGCAACTTGCAGATTAGATCGGCCCATGCAGGAGGTTTTCGACCGGTGACGGGCCACTTCTTATTGAGTGGATCTCCTTCTAACCTACCTGTCCTGGCTTGATATTTCCGAAGAATCTTGAAAAATACACCGCATACCCCTGCGGACTAGGCTGGCCAACCGTGCGACAATTCGGACAAGCATGCAAGCGGGTGACCAAAAAAAAAACAAGCACGACAAAACCAGAATATTATCCCTAATCAATACGATAAGTTGCGGACTCTCTACATTACCTTAAATATTAAACTTAATTAAATGATTCTATTACGATACGCGCCAAACATTCTTGTTTTAATAGGCAATTATAAGAATTTTCTGAGATTTAATTCAGTTGGGTCGTTGGTGATAACTAACAAATGAGTATGACGGTGCGTGTTTTTTTTTTTTCCTTCACATGTCCTGTCACCCGCATGCATATCTTCTCAAGAGGCAGTCTGCATATTACCTGCAGTTGCCATTTTTAGCTGGATCTTCTTATTGGATCTTCTTATTGGATCGTCTGGTGTATATTTGTCGTGAAAATACGAGGTTGCGTTATGAAGACCACATTTTCCCTTCTCGAGTATCTGTCTCACGAGGGATATCTCCTGGATATCCGAAAATGTATTCACGTTTATTTTGGAAGTAGCACCTTCCCAAAGCTTGCTCAGAATCACATCTAAGAGGGTATCCCATCCGAAACGCCAACACGACGCCCTCCTATAATGCATCTAGAATCGTAGGCCAGCCGTGTAGTAGTGAATGCTTCTCATAGGCGCAGCGCGGTCACGGATAGAGCGCGGACCAAGCGAAAATAACTCTCTATTTGCTGCTAAAATGAAGAAAAGAATTCGCCGAAACTCGGGTATCTTCGCCTATCAAACCCAACTTACATCGAATCAGCCTCCCCAATCGAGCATACAGGATAAGATCTCAAACAGTATCCACTACAAGTTCAGACACGCTCAATTCAAGAAGACAAGCATGCACACCAAAAAGCCCAGCTTCACCACCCAGTCACTAACAAAGTGATATCCAAATATCACCGGGGCAACCTCTGAATAAAAGTTCGAAAGTTAGACCATTAACCAAGAAGAACTGGCACCTCATGTTCCGCGTGAGCATCCCATGCCCTCTGCAAAATGTGTCCAAGACCTCGCCGGTAGGCCACCTCGCCAATTCTTTCAATCCACAAGACGTTCACAATATGGATTGCCTCGGAGTCGTCCATATGTTCCTCAAAGCGCTCCGGGTTGAATACATACGAACCCCTCCGCTCCGTGGCAGAGGATATGGCGATGAATTCAAGCTTCTCATCGCCGTCATAGTTGGATGACTGGATGCCTAGCCAGCCATCGTGTGCTCTGAACTCGCCAATCCACTTGCCAGATCGGCCCCAGATGTTGCCGACTGCGATCCCGGGGTTCAGTCTATCTTTGGGAGCTAGCGTCAAGGCGAAGTCAACTTCTAAATATGCCGACTGGGTTTGGAACGAAAGGAAAGGCCCTGGGAAAGCCATTTCGCCCGTCGGGGGCTCGTACTCTCCAGCCTCAGGTGGGTCCTCTACTGGGATAGGATATCTGAAGCTTGTGGTCTCGTCGCTGTCATGCTTGAAGAGTGACCCTGCTTTCGACCACCCTGGGGGAAGAGCTGCGCTCGGTGTCCGTCGAGATTTCATGTCCCGATATTGGAGGCCTGTGTTCGGCACTGGTATTCTGGCCGTACGATCCGTTAGATTCCAAGTAACCGTTGGCCTGATCTTGAAGCTATGCGTTGGCTGGAACCTCTTGGATGCCTGCCCTCTTTTCGCGATCTTGGTGTCCTCGACATAGTCGGCTGCGGCCCTCCAGAGCACCAAGTCAACCGGGATGTTGTCAAACCACCACCCCATCCAAGTCCAGGACGGCAGAAAGGGAGGCCGCGTGACTGCTCTTCTCCGAATCGCTGCCGATGGTCGCCACAGGAGAGCAATGTCCAGAAACATGAGGGGCATGCCGTTTACAAAGCCGCCCGGATACACCCTGGACAGCATCTGTGTGATACCGGAGAAGGCCTTGAGCGTATCTTCGACAAAGGTCACCCGACGACCACTGTAGTCCGACGCGATGCGAGCGTATTCATCGAGGTCAGGCCACGGCGCATGATGGAAGCCGAACGCACCAGAAGCGACTGCGTTTGTGCATGTGTGCCGATTTCCCCTCAGCGATTTCATCACGCTCGTTGGGCTTCCTTGCCACAGGTCGCAGTGACACTCCCAAGTCACGACATCTTCGAAAAAGAAAATCGCTCGCCGCGAGTACAAGAGCTCCTGCAGAGTCCAGCCACGACTATTCCACCTGGACTGCAATAGCAGATCATTGTGATCCCGACTGCCAGCTCTTGCAGCACGCGGAGGCCGTCGCGGGTTCAAGGGAACAAGCCCGGTGTGCACGTCGCCGTACGCTGCGATAATGGTGAGGTAGGCATTGGAAAAGACAAAGGGCATGCGCCGGATATGCGTGTTGAATTCCTCCTCGTCATCCTGCACTATGCAAAGTCGGTCCACCCATAGGAATCGCAGACCCAGCTTCTTGGACAGCCACATGGCATCCAAGATGGTCTGTGGTATACCTTTGTCCGGAAGGCTGAGTTGGAAGGCATCAACGTTGCTTCTGAGAAGCTGCGCCGGCGCGTCCGGGTCATTGCGCCGCGGGGCGGTGCCCCAGACATAGCTCAGAGCAAGATATCTGTCCGTAGGCTTTGCTCTCACCAGGTTGCGCTCAACCGAATCAATGAGCCAGACGGGGCGCCATGTTACAGCGTCTGATTCGTCGGTTCCGCTGCAATGGTGATCGTGCTGTCCATTGCATGTGTCCAGCCACTCCTTGATGCGGACCACCGGATTCTGCTGCTTGGTCGCAATAGATGCACGCCTCTGAACAGAGGCCGAGGTGTCTTTGCGGGCCTCGCGGAAGCTGCCCAACAGGCGACCCGCGATGCTATTGCGCTTGCTGGGCGGGTTGCCGTCGCTCGGATAAGCTGGCTCAGGCATTGCTTCGACCCGCCGCCTGCGCACCGCGCCTGTCTCGCTGCAAAAACTGTGAGTGCTTTCGCGGCGCTTGCGCAAGAGACATTATACAGAAAATGTGAATTTTCGCGCGTTTCAAGTGGTGCCGGACCAGGACAAGGGACCGACGGTTTGTTGTATTTGATGTTATTGTAGAAGTGTTGCCCCTCCCACCGTCAGCCCGACCACAACGCAGATCCCTGATTGGCCAAATGGGGCTTATGATAAACACGAAGAACCGCAGGATGTTTGCTCGTCGTTCTTACATAGTATGCAATGCATACGGGTTTCAAGATTCGTTCGTCTTCTTACCTGCACGTCTTACGAATCCAGCACGGCAAATGGGTGTGTTTGTAGTGGGTGCGACAGGACACAATGCGAGCTATTGCGCAACTTGAAAAACAGTATTACTGTCGGCAGATGCCATAGTATATGTAGCCCTTGTTTGTTCTTACTTTCCCAGCCCCATGTATTCGTATCACTTAAAGAAAGGCTCTCTACAAAATTCCAATACTTTCGTGACACTGTCGTCTATTTTCCATCCTCAGAATGCCTGCATGTTTCGTCATAACGATTGAATAACTCGAGCGCAGAATGGAGGCAGGCGAACAACTCAACCAATGCACAGCGACCGGGGAAGATGAAATGTAATTGCAGACCAGATGCGTTTGTGATCGGTTAATGAGGTAAGGTATTCTAGAAGCCTACTGATTCTAGCTGCGTAATGGAATGAAATGACACAGGGCGTTCCTGCCTTTCCGAAGTGAAGGTACGGAGTACATCAGGCCGTGTCCCAGGCTGCCGGGACTGGCGATACCGGTCATTCGGGACATCCTTCAAAACACCCACAAAATTGCTATATCAGCGCAAATAATTCACATAATTCTAAGAAAATTGCAGGGTTGGTCTAGTTGGTTAGGACATCTCGTTCACAACATGTGAATTCGTTGTATGACTTCGTATGATGCTCCGAGAAGGTCGCGAGTTCGAACCTCGCACTCTGTAGCTTTTTGCCTCCATCCCCGCCCAGGAATGGGAGATTGTTGGTTTTTTTTTTTCTTGGTCGTATTCATAGCGTAATACGGAAGTGGATCCATTTACTTCTGGTTGAAAAAGGCGTTGTGGCTAATTTTAATCTTCATGCGAGTGTATTATAGTCTGGCGTTATATCCCATCAATCCGCCACCACATCACGAAACTAAGTTCCTAAGTTGCCGGATCTCGGTCATATCTACCCCGAGGATATATGTCTGAGCCAAGGTTGCTTAATACTCTTTTTCTTATATGTTTGAGTGTGCTTGCTGATATCGGCGCGCAACTGGAGCAAATGCTGCAAATGGACACTTACCCTGTAGTCTAGCGGCCCCCCGGGTCAAATCATGGTAGTACATTGCCAATAGTCTACCACTGTTTGCAATTAGCATCGAAGGGCGAGTGACTATTTATAGGTCAGTAATATTTCCCAGTCCTATTGGCTAGCTCTCTTTCTCGCCGTCCGGCTCACTGTTCTGCTCTACTATTGCGTGTAGTTACCAGGTAAGTTACATGACTCGGTTGTCAGAGAACATCTTTTCCCCACTCTTGGACTGCTTGTCAGCGGCGTGTAGATGGTCCTCTCCTTCAAATGGATCTGAGACCCAACCGATCTAGCGATATCTCATCTGGCAAAGTGGTGCCGTGCCGCAGACGGAAAGGAAGGGAAACCCCATTCCTCGACATGTAGTCGCGTGGGTGGATGGCATTACGTTGAACTGGCCCTTCTACTCCATCTATCCCGAGCGCATCTACTTGTCAATATATTGGCGTCCATAGCCTGTCATATCTGGTGTTTATGCACTTGTGCTATCAGGGCTTTGCTCGCGGCCAATGATATCACAATAATCCTAGCTGGCTCCCATGCTTTGCTGTTATGCATTTATTTAGAGGTAAAGTCATTGTTCACTGTCGTTCAAGCACACGGTCGAGACATTCAGCGTTATAGACAGAGGAAAACCTCTCCATATCTTGAATCCTCGAGTTCTCCGAGCTATTGATGACAACAGTCGGAGGTCAGCACAAAGAAGAGACTTATCCTAGCTATTCTTAGCAATGTGATACGTTCAATACCAATTACTCAGTTAAGTAGCCGAGCTATCCACTGTTACAAAGGCTACCCAACCGTAACCTGATGGGACTTAGACTGCAACATCTTTCGTGGTGCAGAGATGCGAGGATTATTCATGACTAGAGTTCAAATTACAGTACTACCGACCTCGAAGGACATGATCAACACGAAAAGGAAGATTTTAAAGTCAGGTTCTACACAATTCGAACAGCCTCGTCCTACTACAAGAGTGAAGAGGCAATTGCATACCAGCTTGAATTTTGACGCAAAGCTATCTGTTACCTTGTCAGACATGGTGGTAGACATAACTGCATGACGATTACCTGAAGATGACCCTTTGGCCATCACCAACTTGAATCACATGGAGCTTTGTAATCCGCGGTGCGAATCAAGTCACCAGGGATGTCTCTGTTCTCAATCATCGCGCTTCGCAATGCTATGAACGGTTCGCTGCGCGGTGCGCTTGGGAGCAACGCGGCCAGGACAAGAAACCTTCACAAGAGCATGCAATAATGACCAAGCCGAGCGGGTAGCACACACATCTTGAGAACGACTCAATGCAGCTGCATCACCGTGACGATATTACGGGTGAAGACGAGAGTAGTAAAACTTGGGTACGACCTCGCAGTAAGTATTTGATATCTTCCACCTGACTTAGGTCAATAAAATTTTCACTTGATACTGCATTATAAGTCTATAAGGGCATTTAACTAAAGCAATAGAAAATAATAAATAAAATATAAATAAAATATTAGATTAATCTTCTATTATTAAAGGAATTTTTAAAGTTTTTTATAAGAATTATCTAATTAATTATTAATTATAATACTTAAGAATTAAAAGGTTTATATCTCTATTATTCTAGGAATCTTTTATTAATTGAAGCAACTGCAGTAGGGAAAGCCCAGCCGTTATGAGCATCCAATGCTTGAATCCTCTATCTGAATGCGGTCTCGTCGTTAGCTGGTTGCTTCTCATGGAAAAGAGCTAAGAAATATTATTGTAATAGTTGCCATTATGGTGAACATCCTCCACGACGTCTTGACAATTGCTTACGCTGAGAAAAGGAGACACTCCTTGAGCCTTCATGGTGCTTGTCCACCCTGGCAGCAGAGACAATGCCTACCACAATCGAAAAGCCGCCACAATTCACTCGCTCCTCTCCGGTCAGGTGGTGGCACCTCACGTGATGCCTTTCCAGTGTGTTTTGTACGAGAGCATCGCCCCGTTTTCGTTTTTGAAAGACCAACCTTCCACGTTCCGACCTTTTTTGTTTGGGGCCTTTCGGCCGACGCCATTTGCTCTAACATCGGTGAGTGCGATGGACCAGCCATCAAGTCGAGAATTTCAGCTAGCTGAGCCCCTTTTGCGAGTTCCTGGCCACCGATAGCTGCGTCCACGGCTTTTCCGTGATGATTGCACGGTATCTGCCCCGTACATGAGACCATAATGCCCAACGATGAGTTTTCAACCTGCACGAGGTTGAACGGTAGTCCGAGGCTATTCGAGCATCATGAGCAAACAGCTACATATAGTGGGATTGGATTCACGAGCAGCTCCGAGCTCACCATGAACGCTAGAGACTACTACTTTGACGGACGAGAGTGTAGTCCACCTGACAATTCCCTTCCTGCAGCTGAGGCAGCTATCAGGCAAGTACTGGAAGCGTGGCTTGGCAGCTTTTCATCACGAATGTTCAACATGCTGACGAAGTGTAGCGGACACTGCTTCTGCACCTGCAGAAGAACGAAGGGCTTGGCACCATCTACTTACAAATGCCTGAGCATAAGTACCCTATCCCGTCCCCTTGAGGCGACTTGGGGTCCATTCGTGACTCGACAACATCAACTCTGGCACCGAAAGGTTTCCCGTCATAGACTCCAGGTCTTTCACGTTGCCTTCGACGCCAATCTGGATCGATATGGATTCTTGCTGGCAAAGATTGCCAACGTCAGAGGAATCGGCTCTTCTCAAGCAACCCAGAATATAAACATGCAGGGACTTCATAAACTGTGCCCGTTGCAAGTATGAAGAGGAGTGCATTTTCTCCTACAAGGACCCGAACCCGAGACAGTTTTCAGAACGTTCCCTCAGGACACCCGAGCACATTTCCGGCTGTGATCTCTGGTCAGATTGCTTCGATCAAATGGGTCATTGTTGTTCACAAGTTCCAAGGATGCAGGAGTATGGAGCGAGTGGGGACACTGGGCTGCGCAGAACGTTTCGCAAACTTGGAAACCGAACGACGACGGTTCGTAGTCGTGATTATGGTTGGAAGGACTAGCGAGGGGGTTATGTAGGTAGAGTGCAGGCTGGTTAACCTGGCTATAACTCCCGGATCTCTCGGTGCTGCTGTTTTCTCTAAACAATGCTTGTTAATGGAAACATCACGAAGCGCCATGATCTCGATTTGTGACCAAGAAAACCATGGCATTGCTTGCGCACTGGCAGCATGCACATGCATATCATGGATACCTTAACCAAGTATGACATGCTTCATCCCAGAAGTTTGTGCGCGCCATCGGCAGCTAAGGTTTCCTTTACATGCGGGTTTGCTTCGTATGTGATGATCACTCGTGTTGGACAGCCAATGAGGGCGGGCGATTCCAACTTGATGCGTCCTGCTGCCATGGCGACTGGGCCAGGCCCTGGCAGGACTTTGCTTGGGGGGGCTTTTCCCAGCGCGGGGTACTGCCTGCAACGCTCCGACGGCTAGTTGAACCCACAGCGGCTCAGCGAGGGGCTGATGACAGGGGCTTTGCCAGTACCGGCTGGCGCCAGCTGCCGTTGCCAGGGAAACGACGTCTCTTACACAGTCGCTGTTTGTTTTCCCGGCGGTCAATCGTGCCATTGGGTGACGGTAGAGGCAGTGCTTCCCTTAAACACCAGTTCAGCACCAAACTGGCTCTCTTCTGTCTGATTGTTCACATCGACAGGCAAGACCGCTGCTCACCTTTGTTTAGTTCAGCGACGTCTCCTTGCAAGCCTCGCCTCGTCTTCGTCGACGTCGACCTTTCTCTTCTCCCACTACCATCAGGATTATTGAAATTGCATTGTCTTATCGCCTAAAGTCCCCCTTCGAGTGTGCGCGAGCTGAACCGCCCCGTTCTTTCAATCAAACCGTCGCGCCCCGTCGTGACATTCCATCGCCTCACTTCTTTGACCACAATCATAGCCGCGTGCCAATGACTCCTCTCCTGAACTAGCCTGCATTCATCAACACCAGCGCCAGCCAGGATGGCATCTGAACCGGTACGCATCGATCCCATGTCTATGGCTTCGGCTACCCTGACTGACCTCCTCTGTTCCAGGTACATCCTTTGCGAATCGCAAAAAACAACCCAGCTCCGTCGCCCACCAAAGTGGCCAGCGGCGTGCCCCGCCCGTTGTCTGAGATTCCTCCCACAGAAAAGAGAAGAAACTCACCAAGTTGGAATCAAGCACCCCCAAAGGTTTGTGGAATGCTATCTTATACGGGAATGCCCAGCTCACCAGTTTTTGCCTGCAGAAGATGACAATCAACACCGACTCGTCTCCTCTCGTGTCCTCTCCCGCAGAATCAGTCACCTCACCTCGCATGTTCTGGCAGAACCGCAACACCGAAAACTCCCTATACGGCGGGCGCACCGGATCCCCATCACCGAATCGACGTTCCTCCATCGAGCGCCTGCAAAAGGCCTCCCGCGTCAAGAACAGCAACATCTTGGCGCTCGAGCAGAAGCAAGAATATGATCCAACCCGACTCCCACAGATCGAGAGACCCCTTGCTAAGGTTCAAGGGAATGCCTTTGGCTCGTCCAGCTCTTTTGGTCTCCGCTCTCCCGAAAGTGAGCAGCTGGGCTCCGACATCTTCGCGAGCGACAGCAAGAACAGTTATTTCGCAATGAGCTTTACCAAGTCGCCTCCAATGCAGAGCACACCTGTCCCAGGAACGCCGCGCACGCCGAGCAGAGATCAGGTTTCTCCTACCAAATCCTCGCTATCCCCATCCAAGTTCAAGAACAGTTTCGATCCAGAAACTGGCATTTGGTCCGCTGAGTCGTCCATGGTCGAGCACGAGTTGCCCAGCGGTCACTCACTCCACCGCCATACGAAAAGCGTGACGTTCGATGCCGCTCCTCCTCAAATCAATGAATACGAGATGGCTACACCCGATCTCTCATCAATTGGCACGAACTCGCGCGAAGGCAGTTACGAGTCTCTGGATGATGAAGACGATGAGGACGACATGATGTACGACCCTGCACGGGTGGACCACCAGGACGATAGCTTTGACGCATCGCTTGAAGACACTGACAAGACCCCTGTTGTTGGGCCAGATGACTGGCGAGGAGAGAGCCCGTTCATCCATCAATCCCGTCGAACCCCAGAGTATGAGAAAAGTCCCATGCCCGAAGCTGCTCCCACTGTCGCAAACGCTGGGCGTCCCAACAACAACCGCACAGACTCCACAAACTCCAACGGAGAGCACCGACCTCTCCCTCCCCTTCCAGGTGTTGGACTTACACGAAGCCAGTCAAACAGCTCATCGCGAGCCTCACCCGGACTGTCTGCAGCGGCCGAACGCATGCTAGGCTCGCATAGGAGCCTGCCCTCTCCTCCGCCTGCTTCAGCAAGCAAGATGGACATTCAGAATATTGGAAATGGCAAGATGTCCCTTGAGGAGCGACTCAAGCTAATGATGCTATCGGAGGATGGAAACGGAAAGACAGCTGCGGAACAGCAGCGGGAACGCCGATTGAGGCGCGGCGTTGGCAAGGACAGGTTCTCAAGCCCAGTTTCCGAGCCAGAATCGATTGCCAGCTTCAACGAAGCACACGAAGAGGATGATACAGTAGGAGATATCTCAGGCCTCGAAGACTATCAGTTGCCAGCCAGAATCTCAAGGGAGTCCATCATGCGCCGTGTCAACGGTAACAAAGGTCTGGACTCGGAAGCGGACTACAATTTCTCTTCGCCTCCGCCTTCCAGTCCGCAGCGAGGCGGCCTGCATAGCCCCGAGCGGCGGCTGCCGCTGGACCCTGACATTCCCATTCCCTCCACGGAAGACTCAATTCTGGACGACATCAACGAAGAAGATGAGGGCAGCGTCATTATCAGGCGAGATCTCCAATACAGCTCAGATGAAGAAGATGATGTGCTCGATCTATATCAACATTCAGACGTGGATGGCGATGAGCTCGAGGTGAAACGCCCACAAGAGGATGATGAGGGTAGCCACTATTCCGAGAACGAAGCTGCTCATCAAGCTCGTGAAATCAAGGAGGCGGCCGATGAACAAGTCACGACGCCCCGGGCTGGAACACCAACTCAAGCCGGTGATTTCAATGAAGGTCTTCCTAGCCTGAGCCAAGGCTCGAAAGAGTCGTCTCTGTCTAGTGAACTGGAGTCGTACATGGTTTCCAAGACAGAAGATGCCTCGATGACCCCAGAGACGACAGTGCCAGACATTGAAGCTCCCAAGGTGACCGAAGCACACGCCTACCTGAGCAGACCCTATACTCCTGAGCAACTTATGTCAAAGCCTGAGTATGATGGATCTGGCTGGGGCGAGCCAGAGGAAGACGAGGATGAGGAGGAGCCAGGCACGCCGGACTCTGTCATCCACCATCCGCTCTCCTCAGAAGAAGATCATGATGATGATGAGCCCATAGAATCTCCTGCAATTCCCGAACGGCTTGCGACCATTAAATCAGCATCTGGTTCGAAGCTCAAAACACGCGTGTCAAACACTCCGTCCGACTTAGCAGCGATGAGAGAGGCGCGTCGACAAGTCAGCTACGAGGTACCGGTTGTGCCTCCAATCCCGGAAAAACATCGCAATCGTCTATCTCGAGACATGAGCATCGAGCAAGACACTTCTAGCAGTGACTTCTTGGAACGCCATCCCAGCTTCAAGAACCGTAGTCTTACATTAGACCTGGACCTTGGCCTTAGCCTCGATCAAGATTTCGATAGGGTCATCGAAGCACAAAAGGTAGCTCACTATCCTCTAGCCCAAAGCAAACCCATACTTGAAAATACTCAAGCTGGTCAAGTGCCCGGAAGTATTGCAGAGAACGGTGACAGACTAGGTGCTAACAATAGTTCTTTATCACAGCGCGGCTATCTCATGAGACAAAACACAAAACTAGTTGCCGCCAGCGATAAGGACGCGGACGATTATTGGAAGGCCCGCTCAGCTGGAAACTCGCCTGTCAAGAAGGACCGACCCCAATCTTGGACTGTCGAGCCGTGGAATCCCCGGCCGAGACAACGCAGCATTCGCAAGCGTCCAGTCGGTGGACCAGTGCCGCCGATGCCTGGGCACGAGAGCAATGCTACTGCTCTCGGTCACGTTGCAGAAGAAGATGCTAGTGTCGAAATGGCCACCCCTGACAGTGGTGAGAGGGGGCGACTCTTCGTCAAGGTCATGGGAGTGAAGGATTTGGATCTTCCAATCCCTAAGAGTAAGATGTGTATCCCCACAGCAAGGTACCAGGGCTAACAAGATGCAGACGAGAGAAGCTGGTTCAGTCTTACCCTTGACAATGGGGTGCATTGCGTAACCACTGCTTGGCTAGAGCTGGCGCGCAACGCACCTATCGGTCAAGAGTTCGAGCTCGTGGTGCCGAACGATCTAGAATTCCAACTTACATTGAATGTCAAGCTCGAGAAGCCAGCGCCCGTTCGACTACCAGCGTCCACAGCCAAGGTGAACAAGCCAAAGGCTTCTGCCTTCAGCCGTCTCCTTTCCTCGCCCAAGAAGCGCAAGGAGATGGAACTGCGTCAAAAAGAAGAAGAGGAGCGATTCGCCCAGCAGCAAAGAGAGGCCATGGCACGTCAGCGCAAGGCGGCGCCTACTGCTTACGATCTCTTCTCTCCCCTGGCAGCTGAGGATGGCAGTTTTGCTCGTGCTTACGTTTGTCTAAAGGAGCATGAGAGCCGCTGCTTTGGCCGACCGTATATGACTGAAGTAGCATGCTTCAACGAGTGGGCTACCGAGGAAGCCGGCTTCGCATCGAGCGTCAAGAGTAAGCGCGGCAACACCGCCGTGGTAAGACGTGCTCCTTACCATATTGGCAAACTTGAGCTGCAACTACTCTTCGTGCCACGCCCAAAGAATTCGACCGATGATGAGATGCCCAAGAGCATGAACTCATGCATCCGGGAGCTGAAGGCCGCCGAGGAGAGGCTGGCTAGGATGTGGGAAGGCCATCTCAGCCAGCAGGGTGGAGACTGCCCGGTAAGAAAATTCTTCGCTGCACTGTCGACCAAACTTGATGCTGACCGTATACTAGTACTGGCGTCGTCGCTACTTCAAACTGGTGGGTACCAAACTGACGGCGTATCACGAAGCCACCCGTCAACCACGGGCTACCATTAATCTGTCGAACTGCAAACGGCTGATTGATGATCGCCGGGCCTTGACTGAGAAAGAGACGATGGGCAAAGGCGGTAAACGCCGGCGGTCAGCTTTCGCAGAGGATGAAGAAGGCTACATGTTTGTTGAGGAAGGGTTTCGCATCAGGTTCAACAACGGCGAGGTGATTGACTTTTACGCCGACACTGCCGAAGACAAAGAAGGTTGGATGAAGATTCTCTCCGAAATCATCGGCCGTGGCGATAGTGGAAGCGACGACGAGGGCAGCGGGCCACGATCGAGGGCAAAGTGGTGCGAGCTTGTTCTGAAGTCGGAGGAGCAACAGCGTCGTCGTGCCGAAGGCCGCCGCGTACATTCACGTACTAAGAGCATGTACGTGTAATGGAACGAAGGCGTGCTGAGGCGGCAAGCTCAGACTTGAGCTGGGCGAAGAGTTGTGCGAGATGGAACGCATCTTCACTTGGGCCTGGAGCCTGGGATTAGACAGCAGATGTCCGTCATGTTGCACAGGACTATTCAACTGTGAGCTGTTTTGCCTTTCATTATGCAGACGGCTCCAATCTGGTGAATAGGCCAAGGAGTTACAAGGAATGGCGCGAGTGGAGGAAACCTGGTACTGGCTGCACTTTTCATGGCGTACATTGGTTTGCAGTTTCTTACATGTCCGGATTGGACGAGGGTGTCTCTGGGTGTAAATAGGTCTGTTGTATGAAGTACAAGGAATCATAATGAATGGTACGCTTTTCACGGTTAGATTTGTATTCTTGTTTGGTTCACGCGATGGCAATTGGGAACACTACAGAAGACGAACTTTCACTCGCGTTTCTTGAGAGCCCCATCTCTCCCAGATGCCGTCGAGGTTGACAAGGTCGTTCGCAAGCAGCCGAGATGAGGTCTTGTCAGGACCCACGTGATGATCGCATTGCGCCCCCTTTACCTTTGGAATGGGAATGGGGTTTAGTGGATGGTGGGGGAAGCTCAGGTTTCAGACCGCTACAAAGTTGGCAGGCAGCGGTACCTGCAGGCGACCAGCGGCCCAGTACCCTGCTTCGCTTCGGTCGCTGCAGAAATACGACGTAACCCGCTGCGCGTCAGTACAGGTACCTCGCATCGAAGCACCTAGCTGGATACAGCTCAATTCGCAGCCTCCTTGCAACAGCCCTCTTCACCTGCCATCTCGTGATCACGAGCACACCTGGCTCTCGGAATCTGGTCAGACTTATTCACTAGGACCATTGCATCCGCGCGTCAATCGTTCCCTGTCGCCATCTCCCCGTATTCTTATCCGTCACCATGGCTGGCCGTTTCGTTCGGGCGTCCAAGTACCGTATGCACATGTCGCAACTCCTGGCGCCACTGGTTCCTAGGGAAAGCTGACGATCCCACTCTTTGCTCTAGGACACGTCTTCGGGAAGCCCACGAGGAAGGAATTCTGCTATGATAATCTGCACATCAGTCGCAATGCTTGGGACACGAATCTGGTCAAGGTGCGATGGCGAGACTTCTTCCCAAACGCCTCCCTCCCGCGGCCCGCAGCCTGCTGACGTCGCCATCTCCTTAGGTTAACCCCGAATATCTGTCGGTCAATTGGGATGCGTCCGGCGGCGGCGCATTTGCCGTGATCCCATTGAACGAAAAGGGAAAGCTTCCCGACCAGATTCCTCTGTTCCGCGGACACACCGCGGCCGTACTCGACACCGACTGGTATTCCGAAGCCAAACAAGTTGAATCGACATGGTGGCTGGGCTGACATGGATGCAGGAACCCATTCAACGATCGCATCATCGCTTCGGCCTCCGAAGATGGAAAGGTCTTCATCTGGGAGGTTCCCGATGGCTTCACCCTCTACACTGATGCGGAAGAAGTCCCCCATGTCTCCCCTGTTAGCAAGCTTGGCGGTCATTCAAGGTACCTATCCTAGAGCTCTGTCCGTGTTTCTTGCTAGACGGGACATTGCTGACCTCAAAATCAGAAAAGTTGGTCAGGTCCTCTTCAACCCGGCCGCCGAGAACATCCTCGCGTCTGCTTCGGGCGACTTCACCGTCAAGCTCTGGGACATTGGCACCGGCCAGGCGCCCCTCACGCTCAAGCACAACGACATCGTCCAAAGTCTGTCATGGAACGCGAGCGGCAGCTTACTCGTGACCACATCGCGAGACAAGAAGATCCGAGTCTGGGACGTGCGACAGGAGGCTCCTGTGCACGAGGCGCCTGGACATGCGGGTGCCAAGAACAGCAGGGCCGTTTGGATGGGTGAACATAACCGTTTTGCGACAACCGGCTTCTCTAAGATGAGTGAGCGGCAAATAGCTCTCTGGGAGCCCGGCAGGACCGAACCCATTGGTGGCTTTACCATGTTGGATTCCATTTCTGGTGTTTGCATGCCGTTCTGGGGTGGGTTGATCTGATAATCTTTTGTCGTGTCGCTACGGTTGCACTAACTCATTTCTACATAGATGATGGTTCTAACTGTCTGTACCTGGCTGGCAAGGGGTAAGGCGGTTCTGTATATGTGAACCTGATGGACACCCGAGTACTGACATATTCCAGTGACGGAAACATCCGCTACTACGAGTACGAGAACGATAAATTCGAGTACCTTAGTGAGCATAAGTCGGCTGATCCTCAGCGAGGCATCGCCTTCTTGCCTCGACGTGGCATTAATGTAAGATATGGAGCCTCTGGTCTGGATGCCAACAGCATGCTGACAGATATAGGTTCATGAAAATGAAGTGATGAGGGCTTACAAAACGATTAATGATTCTTACATCGAGCCCATCTCCTTCACGGTCCCGCGACGAGCTGAGACCTTCCAGGCTGATATCTTCCCACCCGCCTTCGGCGTCAAGCCTGCCGTTAGCGCACAGGAATGGCTGGATGGCAAGACCGGCGTCCCTCACAAGATTGATCTCGAGAGCATCTACGAAGGCAACGCGCCGAAGGAGGTTGCCTCTGACTACAAGCCACCAAGCCAGCCCAACCCCGCCCCGGTTGCTAAGCCTGCACCCAAGGTTGAGGAGCCTAAGGAAGAGCCAAAGCCTGCTGTAGTCAGGTCGCCTCCCCCGTCGATCAATGACCAGAAGGGATCCATTGCCGCCATGGCCAACAGATTCCAGGACAAGGAAGAGGAAGAGGAAGAGGAGGACGAGACCTCCAGCTTCGAGGAGGTATCCCGGCCCGCCCAGCGAACCTCTGTTCCTACCAGGGCAGCAGAGTCCAAGCCAGTCCCGACCCCAGCCCCTGCCCCTACGCCCGCTCAGGCGCCTGCTCCCGCTCCCGCTTCCACGTTTACTCCCTCTCCTGCTCCTATCAAGACGCCAACCACCGCTTCCGCGCCCACCTCTCGGGCTCCGATTGCAGCAAGCTCGGCCAGCGGCGACTCGACGACATTGGATGATATCAAGAAGTTGATTGAGAACCAGACAAAGATCATCAACCTACAAAACGATAAGATCGGACAATTGACCGGAGAGGTGGAGGGGCTCAAGAGGAAGCTTGGATCGGGTTCGCAAGACCAAAGCGAGCGTATTCGCGAGCTGGAGCTTGAGCTTGAGGAGCTGAGGTCTTAGACGATGAAACGGAGGACGTGGCATAGGTGGGCTGACGAAGGTAGCTAGGGGATGGCTGAAAAGTGATTTTGGCTTGTGGCTTGGTGGTATTTGGAAAGACCGTTGCACCAGCAGGGTGTCAGTTCGACGGTTTTCTTGTTCATGGCTGTTGTACACCTGGTATTTGAACCAGACAAAAGAGAGTGGTGGATGTGCGTAGATCTCATTCGTCGTTCAATACAGGCGCTCTCGCTTGGTGACTGCACTATCACTTTGGCGTGCTACTCCTCGTGCACTCTGGGTATGGCCGGGACGTTCAGCTCGGTACAGCGAACAGTGAGACAACTACAAGCCACCATCAACCCTTGGCAATGTTTGATTACGAACAAGATCAACTCGCATAGATCGTCAACCGACATTTGCGGTCGCTACAGGGTAGGCCCGGATGCACCAACCTTTCCACGGCACACGTTCAAGGGAACAATTTGGATCGATAATGGTTTCGCACGAGAATATAATATAACCCTTTTAATTGTTTAATAATTCAATTATTAACACACAAAACAATTATTTTGAAGGAATTTAAAGGCCTTCTGATAATATGATGTTTATTTGGCATTTGATTGATATTTTGTATTTTCTTGCTCCTTTGACTACTCGCTCTGGTAGGTTTATGATGCAGTATCGAGCGGAATTCAAATCTGCTACTTGGAACATACGTCGTAATTTCTAAGGATAATTCGAACACATGGCACGCTCACAGGGCGCTGTTTAACAGCGATGTCCTGGTCCGGATGACTGGACATATCTGCATTTATTGATGGTTGTGCAATATTAATCACAACATCTAGTCCAAGTCTCTGCTTGAATTACTCTTCTTGTCATCCCTCGCAACGATGGACCCAGTCACCCCGGAGAGGTCGTTCACGGCTCAAACGATTAGCAAAAGGCCGTTCCGAAAGTCCACATGCTCGACGCTTTGCTTCAGAATACCATTAACAACCCGCCATGTCCTTCTCTTCTAGCACCGTCGCCCTACATCCGCCCCGTTAGCCATCCTGCCCAACCACCAATAATACCAGTCTAGTATAGGGTACTAAAGGAGGGCTGAGCGGACTACGCCGAGAGTAGAGCCTATAGGTTAATCTTAACCACATACAGTAAATAAGCCTAGCGTACCAGGGATATGTCTTCTCACGGATGGAGAAGGACCAGGAGCTCTACGGCATGCCATTGAGTAATGGGAACCACGGCTACTACTCCATGGTACCATAATACGGCATCTCGGATGGCACGAGCCCCGGACCGGGGTCCGCGAACAACCCTCGCTGTGATTGATATTCAGAAAATTTCACAACCAACGAAGCTGTTGCATCGATAAGACTGACTAAACAGCCGCACGATGCCGTGCCGGCCGCGATGACATCTCAAACTTGGCGTGCCCCATTGGCAAGACCTTCGGAGAATTCATGCCCATGGAGCGGCCAATCTAGTCAACAACAGCAAGAATATCCACCAGGGTCCTCGCTAGTGCGCGGACCCAAGGCCCAGGGAAGAGCATGGAGCAACAACCAGCTTCTGCTGCAATAATGGGCATCCACCGCGGTTATGCCGCTGTGACCCAAGGCCACAGTCTATGCCTATTGTGTAGGGAACACAACAATACGAGTCAGCTATTACCAACACCCGGGGATGCGGGAACTGGGCCTCGGGCGTTTGAGAAGCTAAGCCGGGGAACAAGCTGTTCACTGAGAAACAAGGGAACCTTGTATTGGTAGCCAGTTTCAGAAATTCGACTGCCGGGTCGGACTGGGGCAGCAGAGAAGAGGATCCAGAGCCACAAGCTCTGGCCAAGACGAGAAAACCCGAGCGTTTAGAAGAGAAGGTGTTTGCTCGAACAGAGCCTCGAAACATTTCTGCAGGTCTTTCACAATTCTAAAAGTAGTATGTCGGCTCGTGGAGCAAATGTCGATGGAACCCATCTCAAGAGACGGGTGGCGTGCCGTCGAAGTTACCTACAGCATCACACAAGCGCCGAGCAGGATCCCCACACGGGCGTAGAGCAAGGCCACAGATGACCAAGTTATGCGCAAATCATGGCTGGTGTAGCGCCATCGCGGGCATCGGCTCGTGGGTAAATAGAACCTTGGATCATGCGTCCACCACTGTTGCATTGATCTGACAGGATCTCACTGCAGTTACTGCAACTAGATGTCAATCGATCCCGTACTACGAGAGTGTTTCTCGCCTGTGACGTGAGGGAATGCGTTTCCTTGGTCGAGTGGCCTGCGGTGGCTAGGTTGAGCAAAGTGTTGAGCCCGACGCAGCAGAGTCTCGTCAACTCAATAGGCAGTGCCGTAGGGCAACCTGTGTTCGGACTCCATTTGACCCAGTGCGGTTGTGTCAAGTCCTCCCAAAGTTGGCTGAGACAGCTGGTCCTGTGTTTCATGTGCCTCGCCTGCATGAGATGGTAGTCTCGCCTTTCCTCATCGTTCAAGCGGGGACCTCCCGGTGGACGAAGACGTGGCTGATTTAGCCAAGACTAACCAGTACCAACCTGCGTGGCGTTGTTACTTGACCGGAAAGGGTGGGAGAGACTGCATGTGCCCGTGGCGATCGGTCCTGAGACGCATCATGCAAGGCACAAATCCATTAGCACGGCCCAAGCCTGCAAGCGAGAGTACGGCAACCTCCCCGCTGTCGAAAAGTTAAGGTAATCCAGAAGACTCTTGGGTGTTTCAGGTCATCCAAACCCAACCGACGTGGGTGTGGAGCGATGGTCTGCCGATTCTAGCCTGTGAAGTTACCTAACGTGCAGAGTTGAGGATCACAGACAGCCTGCTGAGATGGAAGTGGTGTTCACAACAGGGAGGCATCTGGATTGCTAATGCGGTCTAGATATGGTGGCTTGAGTGCATTTTGACGGAGCGGCAAGGCGGAAGGGACACTCGATAGTTCTGTTGGCTGAATCACACGCGGCAATCGTGTAGCATCCCGTGGCCGAATATACTCGATTGGGTGTATTTTGTGCGAGCACTGACTCGAGTTCGCTGTCGGTTAAACCAGGAAGGCGCATCGGCAATGCCAGTTGACAGGGTGAAACTGCACAGGCATCTCTCCCAGTAACCAGTCCGAAAAGTGTCTGTTGGCGCCAAAATCGAGGTGAGCAGCGGACTTTGTTGTGGACACAGCAAGTTACGGCCGAGCGCTTGGCCGTTCAAGCACCTTGTTACTATTCCTGGGATCAACAAGTCCAGGCTCGACTAGAAGCGGCAATTGTGGCCAAAGAGAGGGGCTCTCCAGCGGATGACTCGAGGGGGCCAATCAACAGAAGCGGGTACCTGCGACACGGTCCACACGAGTCGGACAGGCCTTGTGGTTGGCCCAAGGGCTGGGCTGAAACATCCTTGTTCCTGGGTGCTGCGCTGAAACCGTAGCATTGAGTTGCACGGACAAGCCGCCAGTGTCGTCAACAATGAGCCGTCCTTGCTCGCGCCTTGGGGCGGGGAACTCCTCTGCCCTCCGAGGTGTCCCGGCAAGCTCTTGAGCATGGCCGCTTGATCTGCGGCCGGGCGGCGACGATCCGTTATTGCAGATGATGTACGTCGCGGTAGATTGGTGGGCGATACGCCATTGTCCGGGCCTGGGACGCTAAGTTAATCGAGCACAGACGGGAAAATCCGATACCTAAGTTACGGTGTCTATTGTGCCTCACGAGGCACAAGTTGCTGAACAACGGTCCTACTATCCGTGAGTGTCGGGCCTCATTCTTGGCTGACTGGGGGTAGGTAAAGGCCGTAGCAACAAGTCTACCTTGTGAGGCTGTCTCTGCCGCCTGTGCACTTGATCCTAAAGAGTTCCGCGGTAGACTTTGCAGGGACAGCAGGCAACATCCTTTGTCTCCACGTGACTGGATTGGGATGTAATTTTAAATTGTGCAAGGGGCCACTTTCTCTTCCCAGTTAGCATCGTGATGTGACCTGCAGGAGTGGGCAGGCGACAGCTTCCTTCGTAGGCCGATGTCCGTGACCCCGAAAATCCCGTGTAACGGGGAGAGGACAGCATCGATCGTGCTTGATTGCGCATGTATGGTGGTTTCCTGGAGTAGACCACCGACCCGGCGAGGCTCGCCGTTCGCGTAGTGTCCGTGTGCTGTATGTACCTGGCTCGCGAAATCCTGATGCCGAATTGGGCGAGCACAGACAACCGAGTACCACGCAAATTGTGAAGGCAGGCCGAAAAAAGTTGTAAGATACGACATCTTCATCGGGAAGCGGGACGATCAAGCATGCACCGCAGGGCAAGATGCTGTTTCAGAGCGATGGGGCCTGGCTCGAAGCAGCGACCAAACAGAGCACTGCCGGTGTGTCCAGCAGGGCGACCCAACGTCGTAACCACCTACAGCTTTTCCTTGAGGGTAGCATCAAAAGCAGGGGTGTCGGCAGCCGCCACCAGGCACCAGCTGACATGCACTGGACGATTTACCCTTTATGGTTATTCTCAGTGCAGCGGCCATGCGAACCTCGTCTTTCTCTTCCTCCAGGTCTCGGCGCTTCCACAAGCAGCGAAAAGGGGCTCGTCAAGCTCGTGGTGGGCATCAGTAATACAACAGCCTCCATCCCCGGTGGCTAAGGTTGCACCGGCGGTCAGCCACGTACAAAGGAGGGACAGTGAGCTGGTAGGTGCAATCTTACTAGCATTTGATGCTCGCCGTCGAGATGCAGCGGCGCGTCCTGGTTGAGGCTAGTCGCCAGGTAGTGAGTGGCCCCGTCACTCAAGAGGCAGATTGCCATGACATCGTGGATGACCTGCCGCGCGCCCCAACGAATCATGCAGGACGGCCAAAATTAGCTATTTTTACGATGTTGTGACAAGTCTTTTGTTATTCCAACCAGCAGCACGTCGGCGTAAAGCCCGCGACCGCGGTCAGTGCCAACCAATCGAATACCACGCCTAGCGCTTACGGGGCCAGCCTGATCTCATCAGGCAACCAGCCATCACAGCCGACTTAACGCACATTCAACAAACGGGCTAGGCTAAAGTCGATCGTGGTGCAGGGGTATGTGACAACTCTCCGGTTAGTGTCAAACCTGGCGCAAGAGATGCCTTTCTGAAGCAAAGCCCCAAGAGCGTTTCATATTCCGTGGCTGACCGGGATTGCATGGATAGAGAATCGCTGGCACTGGTTCTCTGCTCTGTGTTGCGCCTTTCGAGCCCTGCTGCGTGCAATTGCACACCAACATTCATCGGTCCAGATTTAGCTTGAAGTAGTGTCTCTATAATCACCTATTTGCTAAACTGGACCTGACCATGGATGACCCGTTGCTGTCGGCGCTATTGCCCGCTTGCGAACGTGCGTATATATAAGTCGAGAGTAATTGTTTACCTGGGTGTTTGCCAGCTGACTTGATAGACGCGCCTTCGTGGTCATGCTGTTTACAAGGCCTTTACGCATTACTGTCATACGTGCAGAAAGGATCCGGTTGGCAGGGCCTGCTTCAGTGGCTCAGAGATCAAAAGTCCACTGTCCACCGTGCACTCTTCGCTGTGGAGTGTTTCAAAAGAGCAACGAGCAATGATGTGGCGGATCCAAGCGCAAGATGCAGCCCGTACACTTCGACAATATGCTCGCTAGTCCTTAGGAGGCTGGGTATGAGAACCACGGGCCGTAGAAAGACTCGTTAGGGACACGGCATTGAAAGATGTCTGCCAGTATCCATCCTCTAGTCCCGCCATTATACCGGGCCAAACAGTATGCTCCGGATACGCGGCCTCTGCCACATATAACACAGGCAGAATTCGGACAAAGCACCGAGTCTTATTTATGTTCAGACGATTGCACGACAGCTTGCTGGTCACATCCCACTTGAATGTGTGCAAAGAAAAACGAGGTAGTACGTAGTAGGAACTGGAGACTAGGACCAGCATATGCCATATGCAACGGAGAATAGATCTGGAAGCGAGTATGGAGATTGGGCTCGGCTCCGCGATTTACCAGTGTGACCAGGCAGGCTCTTATCGAGGGTAGGCCAGGAATAGATGCTGCAAAGTCCCGCAAACATGGAATCTGCCCAAAGAAGCCGACGAAAACAACGACGATGCTCCACAACACTGTGGATGCACTGGGGCAAAGGGCCCAAGGTCAGTGTAAAGTCCGACTGTATTTCGTGCCTGTGGTACTTACAAGATCCGATTGAATGGAGGCAACGTGCGTACATAATCCCGGCCTCTGCAGGGGTGCATGAAGGAACTGGAGCCCCTGAGCGAATCTGTTGGCGAGCCACGAAAAAGCTCTGAACAAGGGTATGGCCAGTTGCGCATTACCAGTCTGTGTGTGGCCAACTTTTACTGCAACGGATCTGCTTGCTGCGTGTTGTCCCGAACGAGGCCTATGCGCTCATCCTCTCTGGCCCGACTTGAGTCCAAGCGGGCTCCCCTCCACAGACTAAATGGAGGCTCAATTTCTGGCGTTCAGGCTTGAGTTCTGCAGCGCATTTCAGAAGAGGGACGGTATCCAATCGGAAGGCTGATACAGGCGACAATTAGATTGTCTCATGAACCGCCAGCCGCGGAATGCATTTCATGTTTGGGCACTCGAGTATCTGGACGCGTGCTGGTGAAGTGCTACGTCAACTACTTTACAACATGCGTAATAACATGAAGAAGAAGGCCGGAATATTCCTTCTGTAAAGAACAGAGCCGACTTCGAAATCATCCCTGGAAAGGAAAAAAGGACAAGCGCGGAAACGTGGGTAAGCAGGGGCGCAAGCTGGCAGAAGGGCTTTTTGACCCCTGCTCTTAAGCTCAACGATAAGTCCTCGTGGCGTGAGGAGTGTCCATACCGAAGAAGGAATCTGGAGAAAAGGGGGGAGTCATCATGGCCCCTTGCTCACAGCAGAGGCGGTGCATCCGATGCAAAGTCTCTTTGACCAGAGGCATCGAAGTT
The DNA here is from genome assembly GCA_003012165.1 of Paramyrothecium roridum. Classification (NCBI taxonomy): domain Eukaryota; kingdom Fungi; phylum Ascomycota; class Sordariomycetes; order Hypocreales; family Stachybotryaceae; genus Paramyrothecium; species Paramyrothecium roridum. The sequence goes on from PXOD01000868.1 coordinate 24,636, forward strand.
GAGGATGCGAAGTAGCCAAATCTGATCGACAGAGCAGTCGATCGATCTGTCATTGCGAATGGCTACCGCAGTGCACGTCAACGACATTTGCGACATAGCGATGCTCGTGAGCAACTCCGTGCAATCGGCACCTTGACTAGTCAGGTACAGAGTATGGGGGCGGACGAGCCACGAGCAGCAAGGTGAGAACGTTAGCGCACAGAATGGAGAAGGAAATGGAGCCCAGGCTCCATGTACACGCACACTTGGGTGTGTGTCGCCGTAGCATTCACCTAGTGCTTGGGCGATGGCCTCATCAGTCAAGGTGGTGGAAGGCATGAAAGACGCTCGGTGCCCACCGATTCCAGGCAGTGGACGAGCGGCCCCGGTTTTTTATGGCCAGGATGGCGGATTGGAATCTCGCCATTCGCCATTTTCTGCGACACGGTACGTATCTGTCAGTGGTGACTGGTGAGGAATCGCAGGTACCTATGTACATATAGGGCGGATGCATGGGAGCTTCCAGGAGAGCATGAGCCAAGCGAGTGGGTGAGTATGTGATCATCCATAGAGTGACAGGGAGCAGGCGGCGAGCAATGCACGACTACTTTGTTGCCGCTGTCGAAGAAGGACTGCAGTGCATGTCTTTTTTCGTCAACGAATGGCCACGACACGGCGATTCTTTAGTGATGGATGGGTGCGCTCTTACGCGTGTCGTTTTGGTAGTGGCAAAAGGTAACAACAACATCAACTGCGCCTTGGCCTGGTGGTGGGGGATGGACGTTGAATTATGATACAGGTACCCGTTATAGCGCTCTCTGGGATGAGTGTACGGTACCGAGGACGCTGAGATTGTGTTGTGGAAAGAATGGTTAGGTACCTAAGGTACCCGCCGCCAGAGATACCTTGGACCCTAACCTGACAGATACTTTTGGCGGACTTACGCGCCGTCGTCCACCCATTAGGTACTCGCAAAGTCTCTGGCATAACGAGTGGCTCAGGAGGCGCCTCTTTCATCCAAGGGCATGCAACCATCGGCCACCACATCATGCTGCCCCTGACGGCTCAATGCTAAGAATGAATCGACTGGACTGCAGTTGCAGCGCTGACTTCCATTCTGGTGCGGCGCTGCGCTGCGTGCTATGTGCGGTACCCTCCAATTCGAACTTGCTGGCCTCTCCCTTGTCACGCTGCCCTCTGCCACACCCACATCCGCCCACCACACCCACCTACCTGCATCCACTCCTGCATCCACTCCAACCAGGCCTGGTCAGACCTGGACTCGCTGGGCCACCTCGACTTTCTCATTAAACCCCCGAGGTGTCCATCTCCCGTTTCCCCCCAGGAAGCTCTTCAGA
>PXOD01000869.1:0-41002 GCA_003012165.1 Paramyrothecium roridum
TGTATATATATATATATATATATATATATATATATATATATGTACTTACATAGCATGCCCACCTTCATCGTCTCTGAGATACCTTGGTAGTCTTGTTCAGTCGATGCCAAGTGGTAACTGAGCTGCGTGGAAATGCCTCCTTGTTAAGCATGATTGTGGCAACACTGATGCGTCGCAACCGGGCTCTTGAATCGCTCAATAAAGCATCATGATTGTTGCAATACGTCTACAAATTATACAACAAAGTGTCATTAGCTAGCTTACCCTGGGTGCAGCGCATGCCGAGCTACACTTGTTACTTAGCACCAATTCATTACGTCGAGATGACATAAATAGACTGCACAGGATAGACATGGCAATGGACTTAAATCGCATTGGTGCCTTGTGATGGCATCCGCTCTGCTGCCTTTGTCGCATTTCAGTCCTTCTAGATCGAGGCGCAGTCAATGAATGGATCAACCTGCAGCGCACTCTTCGTCTCATCCGTCGCAGATGGCAGCTGAAAATGACAGGTCTAGACCCATCCTAAAGCGACAGCCTAACGCGGCCCCTCGCTCGGTGCCGATTGGCTAGCAGCGCATTGGGGATTCGCAACCCTCATTAAACCAACTGGCAGCTCGCTTTGAGAAGCCTCAACTGCCTCAGTTGGTATCAACTTTAGCCCAGACACAGCCCCAACACCACAATGGCCATTCCTATGAACAGGCTGGGCGGCCGAGGCAAGTCACGACCATGTTCCAAAATCACGGAGGCTGTCCAATTGACCGTCAGCCATAGCCCTTCACTCAGGCGACGATGACGAAGCGGAGCGCGAATACGATCGCTTGCGCGACCTTGCGCGGGCTGAGGCCGAGAAGCGCAACGCTTGCTTCGATCGCGTACGTATCGCCCTAGCTCCGCGACCTCTCTTCCTCCTTAATTGGGTGTGCGCTGTCCAGAACTAACACGATGAGTAGTCCCGTCGAGCGTACGACGAGGGCGACCACGCCGGAGCCAAGGAGTACTCCAATGAGGGCAAGGCACACGACCGCAAAATGGACGACTACAACCGGCAGGCGTCCGACTTTATCTTCCGTGAAAACAACGCCCCTGGCCGCGTAGAGCCTGACTGCATCGACCTTCACGGCCAATTCGTGGAAGAGGCGGAGCGCATCCTTGAGGAGCGCATCCGCGCCGACCAAGCCAACGGCCAAACCCACTTGCACGCCATTGTCGGCAAAGGCCATCACTCGGCCGGCCACGTACAGAAGATTAAACCCAAGGTCGAGGAGCTGTGCCGTGAGCTTGGCCTGAAGTACCGAACCGAGGAGAATGCCGGCAGGATATACATCAACCTCCAGGGCGGCGAGCCGCACGGTCCGGGCTACGAGGGCCACGGCGACTCTGGAGGCTACTCCGGCCCTCACGGCGGTCAGCAGCAGCATCATGGTGGGCAGCAGCAGCACCACGGCGGCCAGCACCAGAACCAGAACCAGCAGGGCGACGATATTGCAGAGATGGTTGGGAAGAACCTGCCATGGATATTGCGCAAGCTGGAGAAGCACTGCTGCGTTGTCATGTAAGGGTCGGAACGAAGCCGCGAGGCCCGACTATATGCGTTGGATTTTTGTGCTTTTCGAAGATCCGCCGTAGATGGGAAAGGCGCCTGTTGCGCGCCGGCTTTCTACTTCACATCTTGGGCTACCGTAGCGAACTCTACGACTTTGGATACCTTGTTAATAACTGGATTGGCATTAGTGTACAGCACCTGGCCATAGAAACCATTGCTAATGATGCCCCATCTAGCATATACCCATCATATTTTATAAGATACAAATGAGATTATTGACACATTCAATACACTTTCATTCCGCGGATGAGCACCCGGTTCGCTTATATTTATGCTGGATATAACCTGGACTAGTAATGGAGTTTTCCTCTGATCGGTAGCTCAAGCAACCTCCTTGCCGCTACTTTGCGATTGCAGCTCGTGGTGGTTCGCGTTTTTAATTATTGGCATTGCCTTGGCCAGTGTCAGGCCCACGATTTCGCAGAGCTGGACAACCCCGATCTCTGGGATCACGGACATGCCCAAGTAGATGCCAAAGGTTTCCTTTCGATTCCCAAAGGTAAGAATGCACGAGTAGGCCAGCCGTACAATAACAGCTGGCAACGAAACAACCACCGCTATGAAGATGCGGCGTTCCCCTGGTGCAACAAGGCCGAGTTTCTGCACCAGATAATATACCTCGAAGCAGAGGAATACCACAACTGCAATCATGAGCCCCATGCTGGCGTCGCTAGCAGTCGAGTATTCTATAGTGTCGCCATCACGCTTGGTCTCAGTGCCGCCAACAATGGACAGAATCATGCTGACGAACATGAGAATGTCAATTGTCCGTTGGTACGCTGGTTTGACGAGCACTTGGCCATGGCGATTGATCGAATCGAAGATCCGGGCGACAAGACCCAGCAGGACTAGAATAAGCATCCCGAGACCGACGCTTTCGAGAGTTTGTGATCCGATCGTGAGCGGAAGGTTTGAAGGGTTTACCATCAGAGCTAGGCGTAGTGAGCAGCCGATCAGACGGGCCACGGATAAGAGGAGCAAATAAATCCAGCCAAAATCGAGGCTGAATCCATGCTTGGTACAGAGGTAAATGGCAATAAATAAAAACGTCGTGAAGAGGACAATTTGAGCAATGGCTGTTGACTCAAAATTGCTTAACGACCTGCTGCTTGATTCTGCTTGTGACATTTTGGCGTTTTCTTCCTTTGGGCAAGACTGTATTTCTACCAAGGCGATGGGCAATATTGAACTCGGCTTCAATCTCTGAGGTGCTTCATAAACGAGCTTTGTATCAAATAATGAAATCCAAAGTGTCTGAAGCTAGGGAACAAAGCATGAAGATGAGGAGTAAGAAGATTCACGGTCTACGGTAGGTTATAGCCGGCACTTATACATGATTTGGATGCAAGAGAGATGAAATCTACGCGGCAGCATTGCGCATTCGCTAACGACCCTGGCTGACGGGGAGGCTCACAGAAACAGCCCTATTTCAAGGGGTCGCCGAGCCTCCCAATGAGCATCCATATCGGCATAGCGGCGGTGCATCTTTGACAGGCGCAGTCCTGTGAAGATCACGAAAAGGCTCGAATGGATTTCCGTATACAGCAAAGCGTCGAATGGGCTTCCGTTTGAGGAAGGGTGCGTGGGCTCCTGAGACCCCTGTAGTGGATGGCTCATTACAAGACCCCAAATCCTACTTGCTGATCTGTACCTACGTCAGTCGCCGTACTCGCCTGTCGGTACTTCTAATGCATACTTACTCCTGCCCTATGGCGAGGTAGCGCACATCAAGCGCGCTACCAAGATAACGACTATTTTCAGCCGTCTCTCTGAAAAAGTGCCCCGCCAAGCTTGCAATCACCCCTCCGTGAATTTGAATTTGGATTTGCCAGCTTCATCATGCCGGTAAGCCAGGATTCTCTCGGTTCTTGGGCTAGACACCCTTATCCTGAGATGAGCTTTGTAGCTGACGCATTCCTCTTTTCTAGCTTGTTATCGTCACTGGTCTGCCGTCGTCCGGCAAGTCCACTCGCGCAAAGCAGCTCCATGACTATCTGTCTAAACGTATTGTCGACTCGAAATACCGGCTTCACTTGATCTCGGACGATTCGCTATCCATCTCGCGTACTGTCTACGACCTTTCCAAGCTGCCGGCTCACACGCGCTCTGCAAACGCTCCAGAAAAAAATGCGCGCGCGGCGATCTACGGCGCAGTCAAGCGGGTATTGACAGACAAGGACATTGTCATTTTGGATAGCCTCAACTATATCAAGGGATGGCGCTACCAGCTACACTGTGAGGCCAAAGCTGTCCGAACGCCAAGCTGCATTCTCCAAATTGGCTGCTCTACGGACCGGGCAAAACAGATCAACGAGGATCGACTGCGGCGGAGAAGCGCCGCCCAGGACCAACCTAATGTCGAGCACAATTCAGACTTGGATGATACCGAGCCTTATGATCCCGAAAACTGGGAGAACCTTGTCTTCCGTTACGAGGAGCCTAACCCAATGACCCGATGGGACAGTCCTCTTTTCACATTGATCTGGGAAGACGACGAAGAGCAAACCACAAAAGTGTTTGACAGTCTCTGGGACACGGTGGCGGGCGAAGCCAAGAAAGTTGTCCGGCCCAACCAATCCACCGTTCAACGAGGCCGCGACGCCGGTGGCGACTACCTGTACATTCTGGACCGCGAGACACAAGACATCGTGAAGCGAATTCTAGAACAGCAGGGCGAGGAAGGCGGTGGCGAGATCAAAATACCATACAAGGCGTCGCAAGAGGCGGATCTTGTGGTGGAGCTGCCAACAGGCAAGAAGGTTGGCCTGCCGCAGCTGCAACGACTTCGGAGGGCGTTCGTCTCACTTAACCGTGGCGGCATCGGTCTCGAATCCGTTGGGAACATGGCTGCCGATCGGTTGCGAGAAGCCTTTGTTCGATATCTGAATGCTACTTTCGAGAACGATGAGTGAGCAACGTTGTTGTAGGTCATTGTCAGTGATGAGCAATGAATCCGGAGGTCCTGTTTCATCTTAACGCTGCGTTCCGCTCTCGGAGACCGCCTAACGATGATCACCGCCATAAAATTCCCCTCGAAGTTTGTCGAGTGTCGAGAAGCGACGACGGATGTGGCTGATGGTCTTGACAATAGCCAATACTCAGTTTCAGCAGTCTCGAATGCATCAGCTCGGTCCCCGAGGGTTTTCAAACAGAGGCGGAATAAACATTACTCTGCAGGGTAATGCACGAATTCAAATCCTCACCGCAGATCTCTTGAGTAGCATGTCATTACAGGGTTTGAGAGGTCTCATCAAGCCTCGTGTTTGCAGCAAGACATGCCAGGTTCTCGTTACTAAAAAGAGCGGATTACCTATGTTACAAGTGCTGCTTGCCTTCTCAACTCGGTGGCATGACGAACCAGCATGATTCGTGCTCCGCAGCGAGAAGGCCAAAGACATACATATATCCGCGGCAGTCTATGATTGGGAACTGATGAGCGCCGATTCATGTACATGCGTTACGAATAAACGATAGAGGCATCTGACTATTATATAGATAATACCAATGATCCACACTCGCTTCCTCATAGAACGCTTCTCTACGGGTGCGTGGTTATGCTCCGACTACCGAGGCTTATGTGGCGACGAGGTGCAGGAACGAGCCATAAAGGTGTGTGTCATGGTTACCTCAAGGTAGGCATATGGCGCAAGTAGCCCAAGATATAGGTGAATTTTGGCAAGGATAAAAAGCTCCGATACTCAAGTCCTTTTGAAGAAGGGGACACCGAAGAAGCCAGATCAGCAAAATACCATCACGGAAACTCACATCTCCTTTACCTTCTAATTCATTGCCTACATTACCTACAAGTGGCCACCTCAGCCGCGGCGGCCTACACCACGTCAAGGCACCGTAGCCTACCGCAGGTACATTGACAAAGCAGCTTGTTTTTTTTTTTTGCGTGGCGCACCGTGCTGAAGTGCGTGGCCCGCCAGCTGCCTACCCGCTAACCATTGCGGTATAGGCAGAAGCTCCCCTCATCATCAAGGGTGGAAAGTGGGAGAAGCTTCGACCCTGTTGGCCCACCCACTGCATCATCGCACCTTACGCCCCCCAGCCTTGGCTTAGATAAGCCGATTCAGGTCCTGTATCATCGATCTTCCGGTCCGCCCAGGGGTTTCCGGTGATATCATTGGCCCAGATCGTCGCCGTCACCGTCTACCCAGGTGGTGGTGTGCTGTAGTTCCGAAACTGGCCTCTCGACAGCTTTGAACCTTCGCCTCTTCAACCACCTCTTCTCCATTACAAACCATTCCTCTCTTCCCGATATCAAGAGGGCCGCCTTCGCGATAGCCCTCCTCCTTTCCATTTCCCTTCCTTCCACATACTCAGATCTCACGAGCCTCGCCCGCACTTACCTGGTGCGTGGACTGCGTCATTGTCCCCCGTGTTTGCCGAATCCAAACTCGATAGCTCTCTGTGAGCCAGAAACGACGAGATGGCTCCTCAGCCCGACGAGAAGAAGAAGGTCAATTTGACGTAAGTTGTCCTCCTTGGAAGTCCCATTATTCGAATATCTAGCTGACTTGTCTTCCAGCGACCCTTCTCTCGCTCCCGGCGAGGCCAAGCACGTTCGTGGATCCTAGTTCCTATCCATGTTTCTTCGTCTGACATATCGTTCACAGGAAGATGACACCTCGACTGCGATTCTCAAGAAGAAGAAGAAGCCCAACCAGTTGATGTATGTTTGGCTCTAGCGCGAAGATACGACCATTATTAACGATGTCTAGGGTTACCGATGCCGTCAACGATGACAACAGCATCATCGCCTTGTCCGAGGCTACCATGGACGCTCTCCAGCTGTTCCGCGGTGACACTGTTTTGGTTCGAGGCAAGAAGAGAAAGGACACTGTCCTGATCGTCCTTGCCGACGACGAGCTCGATGATGGCAGCGCCCGCATCAACCGAGTTGTTCGCCACAACCTTCGTGTCAAGCATGGTGACATGATCACTATCCACCCCTGCCCCGACATCAAATACGTAAGAATCATCCTGTTTGAGCGCACTGGTCTCTACACATGCTAACCCATACTTCAGGCCAAGCGAATTGCCGTGTTGCCCATCGCCGACACCGTTGAGGGTATCACTGGATCTCTTTTCGATGTTTTCCTTGCACCTTACTTCCGGGAAGCCTACCGACCCGTTCGACAAGGCGATCTTTTCATCGTCCGTGGCGGCATGAGGCAGGTAGAGTTCAAGGTCGTCGAAGTCGACCCCCCAGAGTATGGCATTGTTGCCCAGGACACAGTCATCCACTGTGAGGGTGAGCCCATCCAGCGTGACGAGGAAGAGAACAACCTGAACGAGGTTGGCTACGACGATATCGGTGGATGCCGAAAGCAGATGGCACAAATCCGAGAAATGGTTGAGTTGCCTCTGCGCCACCCTCAGCTCTTCAAGTCAATTGGTATCAAGCCCCCCCGTGGTGTGCTACTTTACGGTCCTCCTGGTACTGGTAAGACGCTCATGGCTCGAGCCGTCGCCAACGAGACCGGTGCTTTCTTCTTCTTGATCAACGGACCCGAGATCATGTCCAAGATGGCCGGTGAATCCGAGTCAAACCTGCGAAAGGCCTTCGAGGAGGCTGAGAAGAACTCGCCTGCCATCATCTTCATTGATGAGATCGACTCCATCGCTCCCAAGCGTGAGAAGACCAACGGTGAGGTCGAGCGACGAGTTGTCTCTCAGTTGCTCACTCTCATGGATGGCATGAAGGCCCGCTCCAATGTTGTTGTCATGGCTGCCACCAACCGTCCCAACTCCATAGACCCTGCTCTTCGACGATTCGGCCGCTTCGACCGTGAGGTCGACATTGGCATTCCCGACCCTACCGGCCGTCTTGAGATCCTTCAGATCCACACCAAGAACATGAAGCTGGGAGATGATGTTGATCTTGAGCAAATCGCCGCCGAGACGCACGGTTATGTCGGTTCCGATGTTGCTGCCCTTTGCTCAGAGGCCGCCATGCAGCAGATCCGTGAAAAGATGGATCTCATCGATCTTGATGAGGACACCATCGACGCTGAGGTTTTGGACTCCCTAGGCGTGACTATGGAGAACTTCCGTTTCGCCCTGGGTGTCTCCAACCCCTCTGCTCTCCGTGAGGTTGCTGTTGTGGAAGTTCCCAATGTCCGCTGGGAGGATATCGGTGGTCTCGAAGAGGTCAAGCAGGATCTGAAGGAAAGCGTTCAGTACCCTGTCGACCACCCCGAGAAGTTCCTCAAGTTCGGTCTCTCGCCCCCACGTGGTGTTCTATTCTACGGTCCTCCTGGTACCGGTAAAACCATGTTGGCCAAGGCTGTTGCCAACGAGTCAGCCGCCAACTTCATTTCCGTCAAGGGTCCCGAGCTCCTCAGCATGTGGTTCGGTGAATCAGAAAGCAACATTCGAGACATTTTCGACAAGGCTCGCGCTGCCGCGCCTTGCGTTGTGTTCCTTGATGAGTTGGATTCGATCGCCAAGGCTCGTGGTGGCTCCGTTGGTGATGCCGGCGGTGCTTCCGACCGTGTTGTCAACCAACTTCTGACTGGTAAGTTTTCTTTCAGAAACACATGCAACTGCAAATGGGATGCTAACATTTGATTAGAAATGGATGGAATGACTTCCAAGAAGAACGTTTTCGTCATTGGTGCTACCAACAGACCCGAACAGCTTGATCCCGCCTTGTGCCGTCCCGGCCGTCTAGACTCCCTCATCTACGTGCCCCTGCCTGACGAGCCTGGCCGTCTCAGCATCCTGAGGGCTCAGTTGCGCAAGACTCCCGTTGCAGGTGATGTTGATCTGGGCTACATCGCCTCCAAGACCCACGGCTTCTCTGGTGCCGATCTCGGTTTCATCACTCAGCGTGCTGTCAAGATCGCCATCAAGGAAGCTATCGCCGCTGATATCGAGCGTACCAAGGCTCGTGAGGCTGCAGGCGACAACATGGACTTGGACGATGAAGCCGAGGATCCAGTTCCCGAGCTGACCAAGGCGCACTTTGAGGAGGCCATGCAGACTGCTCGCAAGTCTGTTTCGGATGTGGAGATCCGACGTTACGAAGCTTTCGCTCAGCAGATGAAGAACGCCGGCCCTGGCGCATACTTCAAGTTCCCTGAGGCTGGAGCTGAGGGCGAGGGTGCCAGTGGCGGCGATTCATTCGGTGACGCTGGCAATGATGATGATCTTTACACCTAATGGCGAACGATTCGAGGTTGAGGCGTAATGCCAGTTCCGTGTATTTTAAAGGTTTCGCAACTCGCACATCTGCATCACAATGGGCTCAAATCCCGTGGTTCGGATGATGTCCTCACCACCTATTGTGATTGGACTTGGCGTGGGAGTTGGTAGATTGGTAGAGAAGTAGAGGAACTGACAACTTTGATGCTGGCAATTCGGCGTTGCGGGGGCCGTCGTCCGTCTTCCTGCGCGAGCCACTCGGGGAACTTATTGCTTGGAGCGTCATCTTGCAAGATGGCCAGTGCATCCTGCAAGCGCGAACCACCAACCATCAAAGATGATTTCGAGGTTTATTTTGATAGACGATATCTGAATTGATTCCCTTTATTAGTTTGACATACCATATGACTATATTCATGTTCAGGGTCGGAAATGCAAGCAACTGCCGATGCTGGATAGGCCAACCTACACATACGGACTTCATGATGCCTGCTAATATGAATCATTCGTAATTACTTTTGATTACTAGAATACTCGCTGACTGTACATGTGTAATGTGTGTTGAAGCAAAATTGCTCCTTTCTAAAATATTGATTCCAAATCCAAACATCATGTGTTCCTTCTTTACGTCTTCCTCCCGCCCTAGTCGCTTCGTCCAAAAGCAAGTATTGTAAAGTCAGACGATTGTCGGCTACTGTTTTGTATCGGGAGATGATCGAAAGACCATGGTCTCCTTCCCGTTCTGTTCCTGCATCCTGCTTCTACGCCTTGGCTGTATCCCTCCACAACCATCACGGAACTCGCCTCCGTGTGGCCTTGGACTCGATACGATACGCCATCGATGGCTCGTCCTCGGCTGTTGTTTCCGCTGTGCCCGTAATAAATACCTCGGGCTCTGAGCGTGGCCAATGATGTTGTGCACGTAGCCGGCGAGCTATCCGTTTAGTTCGTCCCGTCCTCAATCTCACAGACGGCCTCGAGGCTCTCGCGGGTGACCTTGAGCGCCTCCTCGATCACAGCATCGGGCACGGCGAGGCTGGACTTTTCGGCCGCCGCCGCCGCTGCTGCTGCTGCTGCCCCGTTAACCTTCTTCGCGTCACCGTTCGTCGCGGCCTTACTGCCGTTGGTAGTCGCGGCCGGCGCGGCAACCGAGTCCTCACGGACGTCGTTGAGCACGCGTCGCAGCAGCGCGGGGAAGGTCGTGACCTCGCCGGAGCGGAGGAGCGTGAGGGCGTGGTTCTGTATGAGGGTGGGCCAGTTTGTGGAGTGGGCGTTGAGGGCGTGAAGGAGGGACTCTTGGATCCTGCGATTCACTTGTTAGCTATGTCACGTCTTCCAGCGGCGGCAAGAGAAAGAAAAGGAGGGGGCGAAGCAGGGGTGAAGCCATGTCGTGGCTTGCTTCTTCTTCCGTGGGACATACTTGGAAACGTGGCCGTCGCGGAGAAGAAGAGTGTTGATTTGCGATCGCAAATCAGGGTCGAGCGTGGCGGGCGTGTAGTTGGCCGCTGCAGAAGGGACCTTCACGGGCGTGGAAGGTGGTTGAGACATGATGGGACGGATTGTTGGGCTGAACCGTACGATACGGATTCAAGGAATCTGCGGAAGCCGTGGGGTTTGAGAGCCAATATCTCCGTTCGAGTCGACAGAGCGCGCCGAAAGGTTTGCGAAGAGGATTACGGCGGATATGGTATTCACGGTGAGGCGTGCTTTGGACCGCGTAGATCCTGCGCTGTCGCAGGTTATTTTCCCCGGCACAGACTGCCTTCGTTTCGTTGCTTGGGGGAAGTTCGGAGCAGTTCTCCAGTGTGACCAAGTTCACGCAGCAACGTGAGTTGCGAATCTTGGGAGCCGGCACGTCGTGTTGCTCAGCACCAGGGGAACGTACGATATGTATTGTCCGCTCCGTCAAGCTTGGCCACTCGTGCACCCTGGCAGCAAATGCCTGGACGGATAGCTGCGGTAGATTTTGATTCCGTCTGATGGAGTGGAAAGGCAAGCGCCGCTTCGCGAGATGCAGAAGCAGAACAGATCGAAGGAGGTGCAGGCGGGACGAGGCTGAGTGTCGGGGGGGGAGGTTTTCCTGCGAGTGGCACAAGGCTGAGAAAAGCCGTCGCGAAGCAGGGGTTTCTGTTGGTCCGCATCTTGATCAGATAGTGGGCCAACCGCCGGTGGAGGGGGCACCAAGGGCACCTTGTGGGGTCCCGTTCGCCGAGCATTCGTGCTGCTAAAATGTGGGGAGCTGTGGGCCCGTTTCGGCGGCGCCCTGGAACTCTCGAGCCCTCCACGACCGATGAGCCTACCCTATATCCTTCAGCCACCCACGCACTCATCTTCTTCATAACTTTCGTCCCCAAGTACTTTGACCCAAGTGTACAACAGACTTCTCTCGAATTGGTTGTCCTTGTCTTTGCCCGGTTGTCTTTGTTGCCTTTTCCTCTTATCCGGAGACTGCCTGCCTACGACTTGACTCTGGCCCATGTTGTGTTACACGCAAGGGGGGAGGGGAGGGCGACACGTCGATAAACCTCCGACTCATGATCACCACATATGTAATGTCCGCGATTCATATCCTGCAACCAACCCCTCATTGCTCGAAGACGACCGAGCACAACTCGAGATGCGCGCATATGGGCAGCAGTGAACTTGTTTACACCCCATGGAGCAGGCAGATGCCAGCAAAGTTGTCTCCGCGGATTCCTTCGTACAGCGGCTGCCTACACGACAACGACAACTGGTCGGCTCCAAAATGCACGTACATGCCATTCCTACCGGTGATGAGCTCGGTCACCAGACTACCGGATGGTCACCGAGCACAGGTCCGGCAGATCACTCATTATTCCACCATACGAAAATGGCCACGGCTTGTTTCGCAGAAACCCCTGCTACAATGCCGCCGAGAGAAGATGCTACTTGTTGACGATGGGAGCGAAGAGCCGTAGATCACTGTTCGAATTTGGCAAGACAGACACACTATCCAAGCCCGAAAAAATGCGCGCACATGGTGATGCCTGGCCGCAGCTTGAGACAGCTTCGAGGGATGCGTGGGGTGACACGCGGTTCGGGCCGTTGACACCGGCTCTCTCCCTCTTGAAGAGACAAGGAACACTTCGTCGCCGTCATGGCTGCATATGTTACCCCATGATTTTAATTTTCAAGGCACGGTGGCCTCCCTGGCTTTCACCGAGTTACGTACAGCCAACTGCCGCTGTCGAGCGGCACCGTGTACCAGCTCTACTACCCTGCTCCCGGGCCAATTTCCTTGCCGTCACATGAGCCCTCGCGGCCGCGAGTTGAAGTTAGCAAAGTCTGATTGGGACTTCTGACAGCCCATTGTATCCCTACACGCCACTGTGACGTTGATCGGTCTGTCCCAAACAAGACTTGTCGTTATGCAAGCCTCAGGCGGTGAGCGGCATAAGGAAATCAGTGTAGAAAGTGCTAGACCATCCTCGCCAACCACGACCGAAGGCATGCTCGGCCATGCGCATGCGGGGAAGAAACGCGGACTATTCCATCCTGACCGCCACGCCCTGCAGGTGTAGGGACTGGACCCGGCCTGGCGTGGGCCTTACCGTGAGCTCACTTCGCTGGCGAAATGCATTGCTGGCGACCCTCGTTGACACAAGATAGGCAAATATTGGCAGACGGACGGCACGTATCGTCATGCAGGGTTTCGTGGAAAGACAGGACTGGACGGGATTCCAAACCCGGTGATTAGGTCATCCGGGGATGTTGCCCGCCGGAGACAGTACCACGGGAACACAAAAGGTAAGCGACATAAAATTCGGCGAACAGAGTTGAACCCGACGGAACGAGGCCGCGACGGGACTTCAGGGCCAGACTTGTCCTCCAGGTGCCAGTTTTCCAAACGTCGATCCACAACTGCAGTGGTTGGCTCGCAATGCTTGCCAGACCGTTGCCGTTGATGCTGGGCGCAAGCCACCCTGGATGGAGACCTGAGGCTATCCGGGAACATGTAGTGAACTGACTCGACAAAGGCATATGCTGTGATTATCTCTACGGTCCTAGTGAGCAGACTCGCTGACCGAGTCAAGCTTTCACGCCATCCGCAACGTCGGGTCCGACCCGCACAAGCGCGTGGAGTCGGATTCGCAGACATAATGTGCTGTAACGCAAGCCAGATGACAGGGCAGAATTAGAACGCTGCAGGCGAGATGTTATGCGTGCTCTTTTGTCATAAATCAATTTAGGTACGCTACCATGGGCGCAAAATAGTGCCGGCCGGCAGGCTACAGTTTTTACACAGTCAGCAGTTTCAACATCAGATGAGAAAGCGAGAATCGAGCGACCAAACGAGTGGCGATGCTCGGTGGGTAGGCATTCTGGATCGATGGCTGTTTTAGGCTGTCGGCCATACTGGGAGCTGTGGAGTTGCAGACAGCTCAGTTACTTTTCGCCTATCGCCCTCCATCAGAAGAGGAGACAACAACGAGTCGTCTTCCTAGCTGAAATCGAGGTCCACCCCCTTGGCATGTGGCAATTCGTAATTATTACCCGTTTCAAGCGCCAGCCGCAACTAACGGCAACAAATGGATGCAACCACAGATTATACTGTGAGAGCTGAGACCCGTTGTGAGGGGAAAGAGACGGCACCTTACCGAGTCCTTTGATGCCATTCTCGGCTGCTGGCTCCGTGGAATTGTATGCTTGAGCTGTTCACCCAACACATGGCCTCCTCCGATATCTCCCGTTAGAGGCGCATTTGACTAAACGTTGGGCTCAGAGGGTAAGGAGGGCCTCAGGCTCGAACCGACTAGAGCTGATGGTGAGGATGTGCGACAAAGAGAGTACATATGCAAAGCTACATACCTCGTTGTCTTGTGTTGCTCGAGATCGAAGCCACCACAACGTCGGTGGTGTGGGTGGAACCAGAAGCCAAGATCAAGTGGCGACAGGGATATTTGGGGTAGCTCATCGGTAGCTCCAACTGAGTGGTGTGGAGTACTGGGTGGCAGACAAACATAAGTCGACGCGCACCTATCCCCGAGTACTGTGTAAGAAACACGAATGGTTTTCACATTACAAGCACTTTACCTCCCGAAAATGTCACGAGTGAAGGAGGACAGACAAAGCTGCATGTGTAAGGTGTTGAACGATTGTCCATATGTGCTGTCCTGGATTCGACACGGTCTCCTCGTTAAATGAGATTGGCGAGGAACAACAAGGGCCCCATTGCCTTGAAGCTTCGACAACTCATTGCCAAGTTACCGGGGGTCGTACAGGCACTGTCGGGGATTCAACGTGCGGGGAGCAGCGGATAAAATGACCCAGGCCTTTCTCTCGAATGCAGAGCACCATCACATGGAAAGCGCAAATTGGCCCATGCAGGCACGTCGAATGGATCGCCCATCGGTGTTGCCGGTACTCGACAGCAGGTCGTCCCACTGCACCCGCATGCCCGCCCGCATCCACCTCGAAGCCGGCGCGCGCGTTCGCCATGATGGAGAGTCACACACTGACGAGGTCCGTCCGGCGAAATGCAGCAAAACCAAGCCATCATCGCATGGTATTCCATGGCAGGAGCACTGAGACATCCCACAAGCTGCATAGCTGCAGCCGCATCCGCATTACGTCAGCATCGTGCATGGGTTTGTTCTCTCGAGTGTGATTCTGGAACCGGCTTCGTTGGCATAAGTCGCCGGGTGGTGGGAAACATGAAATGAACAGCGAGTGTTCTGGGCAGGCGAGAATTGTAGCTATGGAAGAACAAGGCACCATTGCATATGGAAGAAGTAATTTGGCCAATCGCTGACTTGCTGCAGGCTCTGACCGGTCCAGCCAGGGGTAATTGGAGGCTCCCTTGGATGTCGCTCATCGCATGATAAGCGTGTGATGCGCCTGCACGGTGGCTGTCAGAACACCACGGTTGGATTTGGGTTGTGTAACAAGGGTACCCAACAGAAGCAGTACTGCCAAAGATGGAATCAACGTCATTTCAATCGCCAGAAGAACCTGGCGGTATGGTTCCAAGCTGTGCAGCATGTAAAAGTGAATGATTCTGCAACCGACGCATGGAGCATCTATCCAGGTCCTTGGGTATAGCATAGATCGCTCGCAAGCACTCGAGTAAACTGGTTGTTCCATGAGGCGCTGGATCATGTTAAGTTCGGCGATGTACTCTCAAATGCCTACACGCTGTTCCAGCGTCGTCTGCTCAACGGCTGCTCTGATCCATACCGCTACATACCATCGGACCGTAGACGTAATCAGATGGACGATTCGAGTATTTTGGCACCCCGTTTGTGACAGTGGAAGAGCTCGCGCATATCAGGGTTGCAATGGGAAAAGTTGGGTGTGGAGCATACGGGACCCCCTGGTTCCGAGACTGGGGTCAAAGGCGCAGCACTGCAGGCAGGTTGCTCCAGTCTGGAACATGTGTGGTGAGTGTTGGTGTGTGTGTACCGTATTTGTGTGTGTGAGGGCGAGAGCTCGGTCGAGGTGCATGTATCCATCTGGGGGAGGAATTGGTAACCGGGGAGTTCCACACCCTGCATTTCATCAACGGAGATGAAAGGATTGGAACGTCTAAGCGGTGTTCTTGGGGCCGTGAAGCCGATGCGGATGGCACCAATATATTCCTATGCTGTCTGGCCTGGCCGGAGGTCTTGGAGAACGAGACATGGGATAGCACACTTCTAGAAACGGCCATCCCGGCGCCGTTGTTGCGCAGCGGCAACACGCGTCATGAATGCCGTGGAAAGATGTAGAATGACGACTCAGATTGGTGAAGGACGGATCAGGATTCACAACTCCACGGCCGAATGCAGGCGTCCGGGCCAGTTGGGACCGTATGCTCGTGGCTCCCATGTCCTCAGGCACATTCAAAGTGGCCCTAAGGTCAGCCACCCCTGGCGCCCCTCTGGTCCTGGCAACCGGGTTCGGGGTACATTGGGGAAGGCATGGGTCTGAATGGTGCCAGAACAGCTTCTGACAGATAGCTGGTTTTCCGGGCGTGCAGGGCGGCTCTGTTGGGAGAATCCGAAGGTTCTCCAGAAGACGGGTAAGGGGCGAGAGATTCAATCGCTGGGAAGGTGTGGAGTAATGTCAGGTAGGCACGGTAGGAAGGAAAGGTTAAGGCAAGGCAAGGGAAGGTAGGGTAGGCACCTTGGGTGGGATAAGGTACCTACCTTCTAAGGTAGACTACCTTAGGTACTAGGTAACCTGCAATGGCCGCGGCATGTTGTTGAGCAATGTTACAAGGAGAGAGAGAATCAGTGAGCCTGCCCTCCTCCCTTGCTCACCTGGGTCTCGGAAGAACGATACGGACAGTAACAAGGCGAATAAGACATGACCTGGAGGTGTAGTGGGTCGACAAAAAGTTCACTCACTGATGAAGTGATTCAAAGCGCAGGAAAATACTAGTAAATAATAAATAAATTATGAAATAAATTTTCAATTATTTATAGGCTTTCTTAAACCTTTTAACCAAATATTTGATTGGATTTATTAATTAGAATTTCAAAGTTAAAAGGTTCATATTTTACTATTATGCGAAACTTTTATTAATGAATTGTAGGATAGGGGTAGCGCATGGTATGGCATGGCATGGTAGGACGAGGCGAGGCGAGGAAAGGAACAGGACAAGGTTGACGGTCAACCACACCTTCGTTTACTTACCCGAGGCACGACATAGACGAGTTGATCAGTCACGCTCACTTTCCTCCCTGAGGTAGCGAAATGTAAGGTAGGGTAGGCAAGGTACCGTAAATGGGTTGGTGCTATTGGAATACTCATCTTACACCTTGAACACCTTACTTCAGCTCGCCGCAGGCCACTCAGCATTCTAACACGAGGGAACATTGTATCGAGAGTGTACTTTTTGTAACATATGCCTCACCTGACGATGGCAGGCCGAGGCTTAGGCTTGGGAATCTGATGCATCGTTATCGAAGTCGGCACTCCTATAAAGACAAAAACAAACAAATGAACCAGGATCAAGGTCGAAGGAATCCAGAAGCAAACATCTGCCACCACCAACTGAGCTAGGGCACTGGGCCGGGCACTAACCACAACCCCCCTCCTTGCCTTAGTGGTCCTGCATAGCGTGTAATCGTTCAGGGTTTAATAGGTTAG
Source organism: Paramyrothecium roridum (assembly GCA_003012165.1). Classification (NCBI taxonomy): domain Eukaryota; kingdom Fungi; phylum Ascomycota; class Sordariomycetes; order Hypocreales; family Stachybotryaceae; genus Paramyrothecium; species Paramyrothecium roridum. The sequence continues at coordinate 16,859 of PXOD01000869.1, forward strand.
CTTCTCCAACATGTCTACTAGCCTAGGCGGTGAGATGAGGCCAGAGCCGGAGACGGAGCCAGGAACCGGCACGGTGGCCCGGACAGCACACTGCGAGGTTGGCGCCCTCCGCTGCTACGATAGCTGTTTTTAATGTGGCTTAATAGGGAGTCTTCTGTTGACCATGGCATGGCTTTGATGGTGCCGCGGTCGCGGTTGCAGCGTTGTTCAATGCTTGATTGGCCTCATTCCCCTGACCTGATCCGTTGTACTACTGTGCAGCTAGTATGCGTCTGCCCGACGGACAGACAACTCGATTGACGGACTCGGACCCTGGAAGGTGCGTCGCTTACCTAGTGTGGCATGTCGTTCGTTTCATGACGTGAAATCCCCATGGCCATGGCGCTCGCTTCGTCTCGCCTTGCCTTGCATTGCATCGCAGCACCTTACATTCGCATCCACGTCCACCTGGAAGTAGAGCCTGCATTTACATATACGTCAGGGTAGGCCACATGTACCGCTGTCAGTTGTCCCGAAGAGGGGATGAGCTGGCATCGACTCACCAATAGCCGTGGAGTAGATGGGGATTGTTGTTGTCTCTTCTCTCACCCGGCCCAGCTGCTCCTTACATTTTTGGTGTGGTTTTTTGGGGGGGGTTTTTTTTTTCTGGCGACGTCCAAACCAACAACGAATAGGAACAACAGAATTTAATTGTGTCGTCTTTTTATCTTTTCGAAACAGGAGCCAATATGGCTGGCTAGTGGTACGGCTATATGCTTCTTTCACCGCTTGACGGCAGACAGCCATCCGGCGCGTACCTGCCTGTATCGTCAGACTCAAATCAAATCACAGGCTGACCCGTCATTACTTACGGCTTACGAGAATCGGGACTGATCGGGACACCCCAACGAAATAGTTGCAGTGAATGAAGCAAAAAAAAAAAAAAAAACAACAACACTTAACCTGATTCTCATGTAATACATAGCATATGGCACATAGCACATTCATTTGTGGTACGTGGAGAGCTGATGCTGATTGCCTGGATCCATGATCACCGATCTGCCATCCACATATACCTGCCGTATGGTTACGGCGGTACATGCGCTAATGAGGTCAACCTTTTTCTCTTTAGCGTCAATCGTGGTTGGGATTCTAGCCTCTTGTTTCAGGTAGTTGTATTTCCCCCCTGCGCTCAAGCGTTAATAGATACATTCTTCTGTCAGCCAGTGAGTGTCGGGCAAGCAAACGATGCGGACGCGGCCATGTGGTATATACTTCACAGAACGGAACAAAAAAAGTGATGTTTCAATTGCAGAGCACAAGTTACAGTACTGGTCGGCGGTAAATCGGAGCACACGTATCATATCTCCGTTTTTTCCCTTTCTTTTCTTCTTTTGCTTGCCTCTCTGTATTGATGGCGAAGTTGAGCATCAGCTTTGGCCCCATCGAGTAAACGGATAAGAGGCATGTCCACAGCGCATCTACATGACTAGCTGGTCACAACATTTGGGCCACTGCATCGATTCTGAGACTGTATTGCCTCATAAAGGCGGTCCTCCGAAGCCTCCCCCTCCTCCACAAGGCAAGGCGTCTATCCGGCCTGCCTGCGCAGGACGCCAAACCAAAGCCGGTTCCGCATTCGTGCTTGATTGGAGCTGGCACCTAAAGCCACCAGCTGTCCCCCAGTTGCTCCCGTAATATCGGGTGCAAAAAGCACTTTGCCGTTTTGTTGTTGTTGTTGTTGTTTTCTTAGAATGAAGGCTACGAACGACAACACTGGTCCATCAACGACAAGGCGAGGAAACACCATGAGAAGGCAAGGGTAACCATCTTCAACATGGAAAGCGTCCGTCTGCCCCATTCTCTTGGGCCTTTTCCGTACTAGGTTACCCACTTATAATTCGTCGTTGCAGACTGACCCTGGTTACGGACCCTGCCTTGACCTCATCTACAGCGTGGTCCAGGATGATCGTAGCTGCATCAATCGACAAGGATGTGGTTGAGAAACTGTATGAGAGAGTACGACATGCAGCGCGCGCGCCACTTTATATCACAGCATCTCACAGCTGCCCTACAGGAGAGAACATGACCTGTTACCGAGATGACTCTCTACGGGAGGGTGCACGAGCGGATCGAGATAGACAGGCCAGGAATTGGCCAGGTCTTCTTGCCTTGTATTGTAGATTCAGTTGAGACCGAATGGCAAGCTTGCGCATGTCATAAGAGGAGGGGAGGGGAGGGGAGGGGAGGGGGGGTGCTGGTTTTTTCACACTCCCACCTTGATTGTACTTCTGGTTGAACACGGGGGGGAATGCGACTGCTGTATTTGTGCCATCATTTACGACAAATCCTAGGCCGCAAGGTAGGGTGAAGTAGATGTCCTTTTCGAGCTCAAGGCCAGAGGCCGAGAAAACAGAAAACAGAATTCGCAATTGATTGTTCGCTTCCGCATCAGGAGAGTGGCTGAATTAATATCGAAGTGCAGTCTCAATCACAATCACAGCTACAGAAAGTAAGCACGAAGACTAACTGTACCTTGCCTTCCCTTGCCTCCACGACAAATTCATGAATTCTATATATCTATATCTAATCCTGTTCAACCCTTACATTTTCGTTTTCTCTTTTTCTTTTCCCTCTCATCTCTCCAACAAATCAGCTAAGCCACCAACGGCTACTACTTGTGGATTGTCTCACCATCCACATAATACGGCGCGCAAACCACGCTACCTTGACGAACACTCGTCTTGCGAACTGAGCCTTTGTCTTGCTTACGTTAATTCCACCCGTGTCTTTGCGCCTGCCCGTCTGTCTCTACCTCAACCAGCATACTGCCTTGCCTTGCCTTGCCTTATCTTCTTCTTCTTCTTCTTCTTCGATACAGCTCCGGTAGGGAAAACCTGTTATCGGAAAACTGGGACCGTGCTGCTTTCTCCTCGCCCCAAGCCCCGCCATCTACGTCGCCACGATATAGGATCCGTCTTTCCATTCCTGCATTTCCGGCCCACAGCTTACATCCAAGACATACTGACGACGCATAACAACGGCTTTCGTCTGGCACGCGACATAGAGAAAAAAAGAGAAGATAATCCACCCTCCCTGAATTACCTGTCACGAGGTAGCGGACGGTCCAAGGCCAGTCGAACCCCACTGCCATCGGAAACTGGTGACAGCTCTGTTGGCTCGACACTCCCACACAACCTACGCCCCTCCCCTGTTCCCTTTAGGAGCATACCAGCGGTAGTCCGGGTTTAAGCTACCCTGTCTGGACCCGGCGGAGCAAACAGCTCCTGGCCGAACCGCAAGCAAAGCAAGGCCAGGGCCGTACTCGTTTGAAGGCTTTCGCCACTGACCCAGCAGAGTCAGGTGCCCCACCAAGCGGCTAAGCCATCACCTGGGCTTTCTTGAGCCGAGTAGCCCACTGACGAATCCCGACTCGGCGGCCAGGCACATCGCATATACTCAGTGTGCCCCATTCTGTGCTCGACTCGAACTCGAATCCCGATTCGTCCCCTCCAGATAGAGGCCGACTCGTACCTCCATCGACCACCACCGCCATCCTCACCACCACCGTCGTCAGCAGCAGCGCCTGCACCACCATCTGCACCTATCAAGTAGGGTACGCAGCTGGGACGTGGAGCCAGGGAGAGGTAAGGTACTATACTCTTACATATCTCAAAGTACCTTTTCGCAACGCACTGCAAGGTGTCCGGTCTGTCTGTCGGTCTGCTGCACCTCACGCAGGGAAGGTCCTCATTGCGGGCGGTACTTACCTTGCCTGGTACAACAACTTCCCTGACGGTATTGACCCGACCATCCCACTTGCTCCATCTCACACTTTCACATCTAAAACCACGACACTTCCCTGCGTACTCCGTCGCCGCCTCTTCCTCCTCCTCCTCCTCCTCCTCCTCCTCCTCCCATTCACGCTTCTTCTCGGGGGCAAGTATCACGCACCGTCCCCTCGGTCTTCTCGTATCCTCTGCCAGTTGCTGCGGGCAGAGCAATGGTTCAGTTTCGGTAACTGCCCACCATCACTCATCTGTACGTTGCAATCCTAGCTTTGGTTCCGCCCTTCATGGGCGCCAGTTTCCGACGCTCTCTCTCTCTCCTCCTCCCAACTAAACTACAACCCTCTTCCTTGTTTCCTGATTGTTTTCCTTCGCTAATCTGGCCGCGTTGCCTTTCTTCAGTCCACCATGGTGGCTTCCGACGAGATACCCCCCGATCGGCGCAACGAAACCGATGCCCACGACTCCGTTGCCGACTTAGTCCTCAGGAATACCGAGTATATCTATTCTCTGGTCCTCCTCGTGACGTTCATTTCGTGTGCGGCTTGGTACAGCATAGTTAACGCCAAAAAAGAGGAAGATGTTATCCAGTCGCAGGTAAAAGGGCCCGGTGGAAAGCCACTGCCTCTCACCAAACGTAAGAAACGCGACGATGGCGAGCGCAAGATCGGCCCTCATTTTGGCCCTACGGCCAAGAACGTCTTTCGCACCCTCGCAGCCGGAGTGTTCCTTACATACGTGGCGACCGGCATGGCCATGCTAACCCATGCCTTTCGATATGAAGACCCCTTCGTCTGGTCGAAACAAGGTTTGTCTTGGGCAGGTGAATGGACAGTGGTATGTTGTGATTCTATGGCTATCTGCCCTATTGTCTTGTGGAAAGCTGCTAACCTCGGGTTTGCCTCTACGAAGGTTCATGTTCTCGGCGCTGTCTTCTTTTACCTTTACATACTATTTTCACTCTTCGACTGGCGCAAGGGCCCCAACATCGTCCATCTCATTGTCTGGGCGTTAGCTTTGGTTGGAGAGCTCGTCCTGTTTACTACGACTCTCCTCGCCGCCTTCGACTGCCAAAACGGCGCTGTGCAGAATAGCGAGCCCCCAAAAGAGAGCGGTTGCAATAACGGCTGGGTTCGCACCGACCTCGTGCTGTACTTCTTGCGAATCCTTCTTCTTCTTGGCCTGATCGGACTGTATTGTGCTGCGTGGGTCAGGAAGGTCAACCGTAAGACCGACCGGAAAGCCGAGGAGGGCCGCTCATCCGAGTCAACCCCTTTACTTAACGGGTATCATCGGTCATACGATTCTTCAATCGGGCCTGAGTTGAATGGACGACGAACACGAGGACGCAGCATCTCCAATGCCGCCAAGGCTGCGGGAGTCGGCTGTGCGCGCAAGGATGAGCAGGCTGCCTTCTATCGACCTCAAAAGCTTCCTCACAAAACCTGGTGGGAGTATCTCCGCGGCTACTCGCTTTTCTTCCCGTACCTTTGGCCCAAAGACGCAGTGATTCTGCAGATGCATGTTCACATATGCTTTATGCTGGTCATGCTGCAGCGAATGGTCAACTTAGCAGTGCCGTGGCAAATTGGAAATACCGTCAGGGCGATCGAAACTGTCGTAAAAGAGCTCAACGATGACCCTGCCAAGAAATTTACACTGGATATGTTTCCCTCACGGGACGTCCTGCTCCTTGGAGTTCTGTGGATTCTCCAAGGCCAGTCTGGCCTCCTAGGGTGTCTCCGTTCGCTTCTTTGGATTCCCGTTTCCCAACATTCCTACCGAGGACTTACGACTGCAGCCTTCAACCATGTTCATTCGCTGAGCCTCGACTTTCATCTATCGAAGCGGACCGGTGAAGTGTTATCAGCACTAAATAAGGGCTCTGCCATCAACTCATTCCTGGAACAAGTCACTTTTCAGGTGTTCCCTATGCTCATCGATCTCTTTGTGTCCATCACCTTCTTCTATGTGAAGTACGGACCGATCTATGCTCAAATCAATCTCGTGGATACGTGTTGGTATCTCTACATGACCATCAAGATGGCATCGACGAGGGCCGATCAAAGACGTGAAATGACTAATGCAGATCGAGAAGAGGAAGCTGTTAAGAATGATAGCATCTCAAGTTATGAGACGGTTAAGTATTTCAATGCCGAGGAATTCGAGTCCAGGCGGTACCAAGACAAAGTCGGCACTTTTCAAAAAGCAGAGGCCAAGGTTCAGATTGGCATGGTCCTAATGAATATTTGCCAGACGATTGTCTACAACCTGGGACGGCTTTTAGCAACTGCGGTCTGCGGCTGGCAAGTGATAGCTGGGACAAGGAACGCTGGCGACCTGTTTACCGTCATCTCTTATTTGACGCAGCTTCAGGGACCATTGAACTTCTTCGGTACCTTTTACCGTACCGTCCAGCAAGCGATGATCTCCGGTGAACGGCTTTTGGAGCTTTTCAAAATTCAGCCTTCTGTTGTTGACGCGCCGCATGCTGTACCTCTACGCAATTTCCGAGGTCATATTCGATGGAACAATGTCAGCTTTGCGTATGATCCGCGAAAGCCGGCTCTGCGCAACATTAGTTTCGAATGCGCACCCGGAACGACAACAGCCTTTGTCGGCGAGTCTGGTGGTGGCAAGTCCACTCTCTTTCGCCACATGTTTAGGTACTACGATTGCGACGAAGGCAGCATCGAGCTCGACGGCAAAAATGTGAAAGACCTCACGATTTCCTCGGTCCGCCGGCATATCGGAGTTGTACCACAGGACACCACGCTTTTCAATGAAACTCTCATGTATAACCTCAAATATGCCAACCCGGACGCAACGGACGAAGAAGTTTACGCGGCTTGCCGAGCTGCCAGCATTCATGATCGAATCATGTCTTTCCCCGACCAATATCAGACACAGGTTGGCGAGCGTGGATTGCGACTGAGTGGTGGCGAGAAACAACGTGTCGCTATTGCCCGCACCATTCTAAAGGATCCTAGAATAATTATGTTGGACGAGGCAACATCGGCTTTGGATTCTCACACGGAGCAGGAAATCCAGGACAATGTCTGGAATATTGGGCAAGGACGGACCTTACTGATCATTGCGTACGTATTTTGTCCTTGTTTTCTTACTGAATGTACAACTAATCTGATGTCTACCAGGCACCGATTATCTACCATTACGCATGCTGACCAGATTATCGTGCTCAATGCCGGGATGGTCGTGGAGAGAGGCACACATGACGAGCTTTTGCAAGCTCGCGGTCGCTATGCTTCTATGTGGGAGAAGCAAATTCGAGCCGAGCGTGCCCTGGACGCCGCCAGGGAGGCCCATCTCAAGGCGGCTAGAGCGCTGAGAAGGGCTAATATGGGTGGCAAGAAACAACCGGATGATCCACTCGAAGGCTACAACAGTCTTAAGTCGCCAGGACCGCTCTCTGGGAGCCTAGGTGCTCACAAGGCAAGCGTCAATGGAGAAGTGGAAGGCGAAAGCACCTCTTCCTCTTCCTCGACAGCTGGCTCATCAGCCTCATCTGACGCAGAGTCGACCCACGGCTAAAGCGCATCAGTACCACAGGCTTCGGGTATTTCATTGTCGCCTGCTGTCACAACAAAGCTGGTGGGAACTATTACCTCGGAAGGATCTCGATTCTGATCCCACCCGGTGGCAATATATCAATGAATCCTTGCAACACAATCTCTTCCGTTTGATTTCTTGCCGACAGCAACAACGAGCGAAGCGGCAGCGGCAGCGGAGTCAGATCTACCTGGATGACGCCATGGTGCCATACACTTCACTTATCTTTTATGGTTGGCGCGAGGCACCAGTACAACCTCCAGATGACAAAGGTCATCCAACATCTGGGGTAGAATTTGCATGTTACGGCGTTTGGTGTTTATTACGATTTCTGGTTTTACCAGGGTGTTCTTGCCATGTTTGTTGGCTTCACATACACGATTTGAGCAGGCGTGCTACTGCCTTGGCATTTTCATGATTCCCAAAGGGGAGTTCTTAATTGGTGACTCTTCGACATTGTCGCCAAGCTTGACCTCTCTCAGTTTATCGGCGCATCATGCCACATCCAACAATGATACGACCAGTTATTCTCGTTCCTCGTGTTTCCACGGAGTGAGCTATCGACCTCTTTCGAGATTAATCCTACGGATATGAGTCTTTTATTTCATTTACATAATCTGTCTTTCTGCGGCGCGACTCTTTCGTACATTACATTTCCAAGTTGCATGGGCCGAGGACCCGTAATCATATTGTCGCCAAGCAACAAGAGATACTTCTTGTTATGCCAGCTAACAAGTCTCAACACTCTTACAACTTACAAAAAAGGGGTAATGAGGAGCATTGTGGGGGTTAATAAAGCAGGAGAGGTAATCATGGAACACTTTCAGCGGGGCGAGAGGTGGAAGGGGACGGAGTTCAGCGGATACCATTTACTGAGATTTATTTCTGCTTTCGCTTTTATTGGCAAGCGTGGTTGCGCTCTGCATAAGGACACGGCTTTTCAGTGGTCAGGCCACGGGTAGAGGGAAGGGCCATAGACGCGGCTGGCAAAGGGTGCTACAGCCGGGGAGACTTCTAGGTCTCCTGCACACAGCAGTGTTTCAAACATCAAAAGACGCCTGTGTATTTGAACCACTGGCTTTACCGCTCCTCTTGTTTCGAAGAAGAGACAGGAAAGAAGTGGGATGTGTTGAATGAACGGGTGCATATGATGGAGGAACAAAAAGACGAGCTACGAGAGCGAGCATATAGCGATTAAGCGCAAGCAACAGTGTGATAAAGCCACTTTTTTCCTTTGAATTATTCATGAGATTTTGCTACAGCACCTGTAGACGAGGGAGTCATATACCTGCGGGTCCGCAGTCTGATAAGCGAAAGCTCCGATTTCTTCACATCTGGCCCTCGCCAACTTGACCGACAGCTTCAAATCCACGTGCTGCTCTGCGTTGCATGGAAACAGTTTACATTGGCTTGCTAGAATGCAGGAAAATGTGATTAAATACACCTAGTTGACATGCGTTTTCATATGACGATGCGGAAGGCAGAGGATAATGATATACAATATAGAATGAAGACAAGAATTTTGTTGATACAGGATGTCATTGGCTGAATGGTAATCCAGAAGCAGCCCTGGCACAGTCGCCTACCATTGCTATCGTCCAAAAACACCAACACCCAGTTCCTCTGGTCTCCCCTGTGTTTGAAGCTACCGGAATGCATGCAGTCGCGGCACCACAACAGCAGCGTGCGTGAAGGGGCTCTCGTCGTCTTTTGTCAACTCAACGACCTTCGTCGTCCCGGCGTTGGTCCCTCTTCCCCTTGTCCATAGTGCTGCGCCATTGCGAACTTACCAGGCAGGCATAGGCGATTCCCTGTCTCATGCCCCATGTAGAATGAAGAAATGCGAGATAGGGAGTGTATTCCCAGTATATCAAGACGCCATTCGATTTGCCCACCTCATACTTGCATGCGTCATTTCGGGCATCACAGGAAGATACCAATCCTCGTCGAGAACGGGGTTTCCTCCTTATATTCCACTTTTGTATTTACGATGCCAAAAACCACAATGGTGCTAGCAATGCGAGTCCAGTAAAGCAATTTCCAGACAGGGATGGAAGGCGGTTGGGGGAAAAGGATCTTGCATCTCCCTGTAGCGGGGGGAATTTAACGAGTTGATCCGTTTTGTTTTGCTGCGGCCAGTGCGCCAGTGTTGGCGACACCGTTACCTTCGACGGGCAAAGTCTTCTTTGTTGCCTGCTGAGGCTCTTCCTCCTCATACTCATCCTCGTCATCCTCCTCGGGCTCCTCGTCATCATCAGATCGATCGTCATCTGCTGTCTTGTCGACGATGAAACGATAAGCGATTCGGACAATGAAGAAGAGCCAGAAAAGGTTCAAGGCCTGCAGGGCAGAGAGCAAGGTGGCGGTGATGACTTGACTGAGACGGCACTTGTACTGCTCCGTCTCCCAGTTGAGCTCGAAAGGACCGACGGTCTGGAACTCGGTGAAAAGAGACCAGATGATCTTGAGATTGATGAAGTGACGCAGGTAGATCCAAGCACACATGAAGAGGAAGAAGTACGGTGCCACGATGGGATGGTCAATGTAGTTGAGCGACTTGGAAGTGGCCAGGAAGAAGTCGCTGATGTCGTGGGTGGTGTAGACGGCAATGCCGATATAAGTGAAGTGGAAGCGGTAGCTTAGGGCGATGAGAGCGAGGCTGACGACGTGGTGGCCGATGAGCTCCTTGAAATCCTTGCGAGGCTTCTCTAGGCCGAGGACAAGGACAATGGCCTGCTGAGCCCAGTAGGCGGCCTGGAAGAGGTAGTAGAACTTGACAACGCCCTCGTGGGTGCGGTGGGGGAAGTTCTCATACATGCCGCGAGTGTTGAAGTACCAGACGGGGGTGCGGCTCATGACGTAAAGACCGGCGGGACCGAGGACACCGAAGTAGACAGCCGTATACATCTGCTCCATGAAGCGGGCGTACTTGGCCTTGGGGATACCGGCGTAGCGGGCGAGGGGCTTGAGCATCTCCTGCATGATGAACTCACGGGTGAAGGTGAGGACGATGATGTAGAAGGAGACGAAGGCGATATCCCAGGGTCCCTTGCCGTAGTGGACGGGCTTGGAGGGGTCGTCCTGGGGCAGGGGGTAGGGGAGGAAGATGAAGCGGTGCAGCGGGTTCGACTCGGACGGGTTGATGGCGTAGCCGGTGAGGAAGACGAGGAGGAGGGCGGCCGGGAGAACCCAGGTGTGCTTGACAATGGTGTGGCTCACGCGGGCGACGAGGCCGCGGGGGCGGGGCCGGCGTCGCTTCTTCCCACTGCCGGAGCGGGCGGCGGCGGCCTGGGAAGACGGCGTCAGGGCCTTGAGGTCCTGCGACCCGGCGCTGAGGCTGGCACGGCTAGTGGCCAGGGCGGGCGCGGTGTCACCGACGCGGATGTCGCCGCCGAGGGCGCTGCTCTTCCTCCTGCGCCGGGGGGCGCTGCCGTCGGCATTGTGGAGCTGGTCGGCCGAGGTGTTGAGCAGCGGGAACGGTTCGGACGCCGCCATGGTGGGCTGCACGAATGAAGGCTGGGCAACGTCTTTGTGGTGCTGCGACGGGCCTCTGATCGAGGGAGGTGGGGGGGAACAGGGAGGCTGCGTGTGTCGTGTGTCTCGAAGGACCCCTCTTTGCAAGCCTCACACACGAGAGTGGGAGAAGCGATTGTAAGATTATCGGGGGTTTCGATGTGGTCCCGTTAGCCACAGTCGTCGTGCTTCTGAAGGACCGCGTTGTCGTCGTCGTCGACGTCGTTGTCGTCTGGGAACGCAGGACCACGGCGAACTGGTTCTGTCGCAGACGTTGCAGGAAGAAAGGCTTCCTCGTATGTTGGCGGTCTGCGAGGTCTGCGAGGTTTTGGGAAGTTAAGATGGAGGAAATTGAATAAATAAATTAAAGAAAAATTTAGGCTCGAAGGAAAAAGGAGTCGGAAAGTTGTTGGTGGTGGAACGGCAGCCCGCTCGGATGTACCCCTCAGGTACCCCTGCCAAGCTTCACGGCTGCTACCTATAGGTGGTAGGACGGACTTGGACCACGGCTGGCTTGGCCAAGCCCCCCCCCCCCCGCCCCTTGCAGGTACCTCCGAGGAACGAGGAGCACAAGACCCAGCTTGATGACAGGCTCACGTTTATTAGTGAACAAGCGAGGCAACAAGTAGGAAGTGCGTAGAGAGGCGGAGAAAGGCGCCTTGGCAAAGGTCAATTGGTCAATGACGACTTGGAGAGGACAGGTAGGTCGCCTGAACTTGCCCAGTGGGAACAATTTCAGCTCGTTAATGGGACTTTTCTTACCCAGCGTTGTCGAGGTTGAGACTCTGAAGAGCTGGTGGATAGAGGACCTGAACATGGACGTCACCGGGCTTTTATAATCGAGGTACTCAGACCTCTGCATCTCATCGAAACCCGACATTTCCGCCCACAACGAGCAGTGCTGTTTCCTGTTGATACCCGGCATCGTGCCCTAGCAAAATGCCCTTTTTCGCCTCGGACCTTGTCATTGCCCAGCAGGGCGCTTTGTCCTAATCCCCCGATCCGTGGATCTTGGGCTAGAGGGGGAAGGGGGGGGGGGGGGGGACCCCTTCTCCATCCCCACGTGCTTTGGTTTAGAAACGGTGGCTCTTGGCCTTGCTCCTGTAGGCCACGAAGCCTGCGTACGCACCGCCGAGGACGATGATGAACAGGAAGACCTTGGTGAAGAACCAGGTCCACGAGCCGCCCGACTTGGCGCTGCTGCTGCTGCCGATCTTGCTGGTGTTGCGGCCCTTGCCTGGGGTGCTGGGCCGAGCACCAGGGTTCGTGTACAAGTTCTTGGCGCGCACCGAGATGATGTCGTGGTTGTCGCTCAGCTCGCCCGTCTCGGAGCTGAAGCCCAGGTAGGCAATGTTGGGGATGGCCGGGGGTTCAGACACGTCGAAGCACGTCTGCCACTCGTCCTCCGTCTTGTACTGCAGCTCCAGCTTGAGCTGCTTGTCCTGGAAGTACGTCAGGCGAAGCTTGGTGGGCACCGCGCTGTGGCGGATGCCGCGCGCCGAGCAGCCCGCGAGCTCCGTCGACTTGCCGTCCGTGTTCTTGTCGTAGGACGTCTTGCCGTCGCCGATCATGGCCATGACGTACGGGAAGACGACGCCCGGTCGGTTGTTCTTGTACGTGTCGATGAAGACGCCCAGGCCCTCGAAGTTGTCCGCGTGACCGAAGACTGGTCCCGGCTGGCCACGTTGTCGGATCACCCACATGGCGAAGCCATCACCGTACAGCTGGTTCTTGCCCGAGATCTTGAACTCCACCTCCACCTCCCAGTTGGTTGCGGTGAGCGGTACGCGGGAGAAGAGCCAGCCCTCCTGCGAGGGTCGGTCGGACGTGAGGCGGATGTACCTAGAAAAGTTGGTTAACAACGTCTGCCGGAATGAACTGCTTGCTGCTTGCTCGGTCGGCCACATACGAATCCGTGCGCACAATTGCATCTCCTCCAAAGTCGAACCAGCGGCTCTGCATATCCGAGTCCAGGTAGGGCTGCGAGTTTCGAACACATGTCAGTCTGCTGCTACTGGCCCATGGACAACATCGGCCATAGAAGGCTACGCACCTGAACAAGCGTGTGTGTTCGTAGCTGCGCAGAAAGAACCGTTAGCGAACGTCATTTCCCCTCGTAACCGCATCGAACCGAGGTGGACCAACCGAAATACTCTTAACTTCCGGCTCCTCCTGCGCTGGTTCAGCAGCGTTCGCCGTCCAGGCGCACGCCGCCAGCAGGACGGCTGACAACGAAGGCAGCCGCATGTTGGCCTTGTGCTTGCGGCCCTTCAATTTCAAACGATACAGGTCCAATCAATGTGCCAGCTCCGCGGCCTTTGGTTCCGAATTGGACGCTGACCGTCTTCGCTCGAGAGGCCGGCGTGTATGATTTGCGTGGGTGAATTAGTAGGAAACACAGCACAGCGTATTTCCCCCGTGAAGCTAGCACAGCTGTCCTCTTCGAAAGGGTTGCTAAGAAAACCGCCCCCCCGGAGCGTTACCGTTTCAGTGCACTGACCCCCTGTCCCCTGGTTGCGGCGCCACAAATCGGGACGCCTCGAGTTATCGATAAGCTAAGGTGCAGACGTGCGTTGTTGCTGCTGCACCAGCCACACACGGGCCTTTCCGAATCTGTAGTCCCGCTTGCTTGGGACGAGGCTTCAAAGCTTTTCCAACAAAGTTAAGTCGCCTCGTCAACGTCAACTCCTCGGTTTGTCGCAAAGATGGATTCCAAGTCAATCAAGCAGGCTGTTATGCAGCAGGTCCTTCAGGAGTCTAGCGTAGCAAATGCCCGTGTTCTGATCGAGGTAAGGATCCGGCAGATCCAATTTAATTTTCTTTGCGACGCTGCCATTCCGTCACTGACAAGCTTCGCCACAGAAACTCCAGGAGAACTGCTTCGAGAAGTGCGTTCCCAAGCCTGGCAGCTCCCTCTCCAATGGCGAGAAGTCATGCATGACAACCTGCATGGAGAAGTATATGGCCGCCTGGAACCACGCCAACTCGGCCTACATCGACCGTCTGCGCAAGGAACAGACGAACCCTTCTGTCTAGGCGAAACCAACGACCCAGTGATCGATTGATATAACAAACGGAATGGGTGAGGAGGCGAAAAGAGGGCCTTTTGGCCTGTGAAAACTGTATTGTAAACTGCATCACTGTGAAATCGACGTTTCGGGCGTTAACACGGCGGGCGTGTACGATACGAGGAGGATATCATTTTGGAGAGCTGCAATGCTCTCGGTGCAATAGAGCCTTTCAAAATACGCCGCCGACCTACCCTTCGCATATCGGGAAACAAGCTTGGATGCATTTGGGGGAATAGAGAAACCGTCCATTGAAATCCTATGATGAAGTTGCCTTGTTGGGTATCTAAGCCTGCTCCGCCGAATTCTTCTTGGCCTCCTCCGCCGCTCGCTTTCTCGCGAGGTACCGCTCCTTCGCACTCGAGATCTCGCCCTCCGTCTTGCGGCTCTTGGCCGACCGCTCCACCTCCTGCCGTTGGGCCTCTTCGTCTTCCCTGGAGCGCTTCATGGACTGCTCCAGCTGCTCCGCCATCATCCTCGACTGCCGCTCCCGCATGGCTTGCTTCCGTCCCATTTGTGGTCCATTGAAGTCCCTACGGTCGCGTTCCGCAGGTCGGAAATCTTCTTTTTGCGTCGGTTCCTTCTTCTTCGCGCCCACATTCAGACCTCCCTTCAGCAGTTGTCGCTTGTCGACTACCTGTCCATCCTCGTTGACTGCGATCGATGCGCCCTTGTCGTTAAGCTCTTGGGCCAAGTCGGCCTCGGATTTCGCATTGGTTTCCGCCTCCTCATCTTGGCTCTGCCCTTCTGGTCGTGACTTGGCAATCTCTTGTGCTGCCTTCATGGCCTCGGCATGCCTCTCTTCGTCCTTATCGAGTAGCTTCTTGTAAAAGGCTGACATGCCGCCGCCCTTGTTCTTCTTGGCCTCCTCTTCCTCTCTCCGTTTCTCCTCCTCTTCTAGTCTCCTGTTTTCCGCCTGCTGCTTCTTGTATGCCTCCGTCACGAACTTCTCCTTGTCCTGGTATTCATCGCCCTCAGCCTCCCGCTCCCTCGCAATCTTCTTTTCCTCCGCGATGAGCGCGTCTCGTTTCCGTACTTCGGCCGCTTGCATTAGACTCTGCATGTATTTGGGCCGTCGGTCCTTTTCTGCTGCCACATCCTTCTTCTTGGGCTTGAGTGAATCGTACACAGAGTCGTACTCGTACACGCTGGCGTCAAGGTCGGTCGCGGCTTCGGCGTTCTTCCGCGATGATAGCGCGCTGGAGAGATCGCCGAACATAGCATTGGGCTGAGCCTTGAGCTTCATTTTCGGCGGCTCGGCTGGAACCCTTTGTTTCGATTTGGGATCCTTCTTGGAGTCTGACGCCGAGGCTATTCGAGTGGTGCCGAAATCGTCCAAGTCACCTCCAATGTCCTCGGCCTTGTTCGCTTGTTGGTTATCGTCGTCGGAGTCATTATCATCACCAAACATGGAGCGCTTCTTTGGCGGCGCAGGCTTCGCAGCGCCAGGCTTTTTAGCAAAGTTAAGGCCGAAGGCCAAGCCAGGCTTGCTCATGATAGCGGGCTGTCGCAAAACGCGGTCAGGTTGTGATTGGAAGCGCTGGGGCGAGGCTTTTTATGGGAAGCAAGAGAAGACTGCAGCTCAGAGCAACAGTTCTCACGCGTTGCAAGTCCTGTTGACCGGGAATCGTGGGTAGCGAGCGTATGTGTGGTGGACAAAAATAATCGTCCTAGAACCGGGTGCACTGACGTAGCGGTAGGTCAATCATCTGCCCCACTGTCATTCTGTCATTGTGATAAGGAACCTAAAGTACGTCGACATGAGCCTACGAGAGTAAGTAAGTAAACGAGCGGAAAGGAATTACTAAACTATCAATAAATTTTAAATAAATACCCTGCTATTGAAGGGGGCTAAA
Organism: Paramyrothecium roridum; assembly: GCA_003012165.1. Lineage (NCBI taxonomy): Eukaryota > Fungi > Ascomycota > Sordariomycetes > Hypocreales > Stachybotryaceae > Paramyrothecium > Paramyrothecium roridum. Next base: position 32,633 of record PXOD01000869.1, read on the forward strand.
GCTTTTCAAAGGAATTATTTGAAAATTACTCACTGTAGTGTATTCAAGAATAAAAGGTTTATATTATATTAGTATATGAAACCTTTATCGATGAACAATTGCTTGTCAACCCAAAACATCTTTCTGTCGAAGCCTTTATGGACCACTAGGTATGAAAGAATATCCCAGGTTCACGTGCGAAACAATGTTGCAAACACCGTAAAGCTTCAGTTGAATACCATGCTGTAACCTCCGAAGTTGTGGCGTGGTAAGATGTAAGTCGGATGCGGCCCGTTCATAAGTCTTCTTTCCTCTTTCCCAATAGCGTTTCAACAGCTTCAACAGCTCGAGGGTAGCTCTTCACTTGACGTATTCTATGAGGCACTCAGGTAACTTTTGTGATAGTGTAAGAGCAATCTAAAAGGCTGTTCATTATCTACCCAAGCGTTCCAAGTACTGAGCAGGAAGCCATCATCTACTTTTTTTATTTTATTTTAGGTCGCACAGTCCAAATGGTGGCGTTGTGCTGTCGCTGCACATGACGTGATTGGTTCGCCGTCTGCTGGCTTAATGTTTAATCCCGACAAGACGGAATCTCGGCTTCGCTCTTGCACATGCACACACCCTGAAGCCATCTTGCCTCACCATGGAGTACTGCTGTATTTGTGCAAATGATCTGTCTTCGCCTAATCTGAATTCCAAGGGCAAGGCTCCCTTAGAAAGCCGAAAGCTAGACTGTTGCGCCCGGACTATCTGTGGAAGATGCATCTACGTGCGCCCCTCCATCACGCCACCTCTGCATTTACTACATCTTACTAACAGTTCCTTCCAGGATAACGAACGATACGCCATCTACTGCCCCTACTGTCAGATATCCAGTGTACCTCTGTTCTTGCCCCAGGGGTTAAAGGACCCTCCGAGTTATTCGTCGAAGCCTGGGCGCGGTTCAAGGACAATAGCGGAGGCGCCTCCAGCCTACTCGGAGACCAACGTCACCACCCCAACCGACTCTAAGAGCGCCGACGATGAAAAGGCAGCTCTTGCGGCCGCAGAGGGCCCCGCCGAGGACACACTACACTTCATCAACCACGAGTTTGATACGGTCGTCTCCCTATCACTCCGATACGGGGTTCCGGCCTCTGCTCTTCGAGCCAAGAACAACCTCACCAGCGACCATCTGCTGCTGGGCAGGCGCACCGTCTTGATTCCTGGCGAGTTTTACAAAGGCGGCGTCAGTCTCTCGCCAAGACCGGTGGAAGGCGAAGAAGAGGAGTTGAGGAAGAGCAAGATCCGCCGGTTCATGACATCTTGCAAAGTCTCAGATTATGACATCGCCGTCCTGTATCTTGAGCAGGCTCAATTCGATCTTGAGGCGGCGGTCGAGGCCTACTTTGCGGATGAGAAGTGGGAGGAGGAGCAGGGAAAAAAGGCTGGGCCCGGCACAAAGGCCGGCCAAAGCCACAAGAATCGCGGGCCTTTCTGGAGAGGCTTGTAAGCAAATCACGTTCACCAGGAGGCGTTCAAGGATACGTTTGAAAATTAGGATTTCATACTTCATCCAGCACCGGATACAGATGCGCTTTACCCATAGATATCTCTGCCCAATTTAGGGCCATGTTGTACGATCCAACGCCGCTGTCCTTCAATCAATATAATTTGTACAATGTTCATTTCAGATGCGAATCATTAGTTTCATTAGAAGGCGGACCGCGTGCGAATATCCTGACCATGTCAGCATGTTAAACGAGTGCAGCAGGGCATCAGATAGTTCTTACCGAAATTTTTCTTTCGATTTCTCGAACGGATCGGTCAAGTTCGCTGGCGATCATCTGTTTCTTATCGTTCGGTAACAGTGTGTACCGCTCGCAGAGATCACCGTCAATCACACCCTTTACGGGCGCATAGTAGCTGCGATACATCAAATGATCCCGCCCCGCCAGTGGCGGGTCCTCGGCTCTTAGGTGCTGCTCAAGGCTTTGGAAGAAGTCGGTATCCTCTCGGCTGATGAACGGTATGAACACACCAATTGTGCCCATGATTCCGCTCCACAACAAAATGTCCTGGCCGCCAACAACCAGGCTAGTCTTGGTAATGCTTGTGGGAATGTCCTGCGTGTAGAAATGACACATCAAGCTGAGACGGTGCGGGGTTCCATGTAGGTAGTCTCGTGCATTCATCAGTTGAAGGCCGGCTTGCTCTTCGTCGGCCTCTTCACTTGCTTTTTGCGGACTTCGAACAATGAACATGTTGCCGAAACGATCTCCTCCAGCAACAGATTCGTAGTCAACCATCGCAGTGCAGGTCGTCCATCTTGAAATGGTATCATCCACAAAGGGGATCAGCTTGTTAGTCGCCGGCTTGTAAACAACATAAGTGACGCCTTGTTGAATATCTCCAACAATAATTCGGTTGCCTTGGCTGTTAAGCGATACAATTTGCATCGGCGCGACTTCCGCTTGCGACTTGCGAAGCATTTGCCGCATGCCGAGGTCGTAGACGCGCAGCAACTTGCCAACGCTAGCCAGCAGTTTGCCTTGGAAAGACAGTAGCGCTCTTGGAGGCTCTTCAACCTTGGTTTTATGAATAAACTCAAGCTCCCGTCCGCCTTCTTGGAAGCGATAGACATGGAGATAGCCCTCAGAAAAGCTCTGAGGATTTACTACCATGTCTTTACCGGTTCCAATGACTAGGAAGTTTTCGTTGTCCTGGCTGGCGAATGGAACGATTGCCACACTTACTGCGGCTTCATTATCTTCAAGGTGAACGGTTTGTAATACTTCTTCTGCAAGAGGATCGACAATATTGACGCAGGATGCCCAGCGGCGGTTGCCCCTAGGATATCCAAAATCTATTGGTGGCAGAACTTGAGCGTCTCCATTAACGACGCTAGGATCTGCCAAAAGCTTCTCTCGTAGTTCCGGGGGAAGAGTGTTGTTGTCTGCTTCAATTGTATAGAACAGAGGTTGCTCGGGGTGCTTGACGAGCTTCTTGGGTGTGTACGTGAGAGGGATGCATTTCTGGATCAAGGTATCACCGAGTCGATCAATCGCGAAGATCCTATGAACCGAGATATTAGTGACAAAGTTACCAGCCAAGTTGCAAGTAACATGTGAAGGTAAGTGTCCAGATCAGTAGGAACAATTGGAAATATGCGTAAAGGCCTCATTGCCCGTAGGCGTAGGTCCCAAATTTTCATCATAGAGGAACAGTGTGGAGTTTCGAGGAGGAATTTCAACATACCTCAGAGATTGTCCTTGAATGCCTACCACACCCTCCTCACATTGTTCGCTGGAGAAGTTCCAGCCCCATTCAAGGTCAACGTAATTCAAAGGAGTCACGACGAAACCTTTGGTGATCGGATCAGCATAGCCCAGCCAGGGCCGAGAACTTAGACCCAAAACACAAGTTCGGCCCTGTACGGTAACCTGGAAGAGTCTTACGGCCTTTGGCCCCAGGAATTTCTGCCTCGTATCGGTCAACTCGCCGGTTACCTCGTCAAGTACTGTGCGTAGATACACGCCGGAATGTAATCCGATGTGTAGATATAGTGTTGATCCACCAGACGAAGAATCTTCCATAGCGATGATGGCAAGAGACGTCGGCGCTGCTGTCAAGGCTTGCACTGACTTGTTTTCCAGGGTTGAGTCAGGGTCAAGACTGAGAATACGAACTGTGCAATCATCGCAGCCGACTGCGAGGAAGGAGCTTCGAACCCTGCCCTCAGGAACATCACCCAGGCTCAAGCATGTGACTGTTCCGAACATCTCTTTCTTTTCATCATACTCTGCAAGTGAACCATCGCCGTCCATCTCGAAGTAGACAATCTCGCCGGAACTCAAAGCCACAGCGACCTGATGAGCATTAGTCGATGCAGCGACTATGGACCGATGTTGAGGAGCCGGCCACTCATTAACCTGGCCGTTCCGAATGTGTCGAATTCCTTTAGGGTGTACTTGGATAAGACCATCCTCTCCGAGGAGTTGCGCAGCGAGGGTTGGGACACTGGTGAGGAACCCAGAGTCGCTGACCTCCTCGACAGTCTCCCCAATGCTTAAAACAAGGGTTCCATTCGTGAAGGAGAGAACAATGTAGGCATCATACTGCTCGTCTCGGCTGGTTTTCAGGGTCCATACCGCCGAGGGAATGCCAGGTAGTTCTGAGGCAACGATTTCATTCACCTCTAGGCCATGCTTGAGCATGCGGAAGGTACTTCTCGCACCATTGCCGCAGACTGTGTAGATTTGGGGCGCATCTTCGCCCGTCAAGTTTGCAACCTTGCAATCGATCAGTGGGTTCTGTGCTTGTATATTCTCAACAAGCGCCAGGTTCTCCGCCGGCCGCGGGTAGAAGTAGACAGGATCGTAAGATGCTTGAGGATCGGCAGGAAAATCATCACTGGAAAATTCCAGCTCCTCATCATCATCGCCAAGCTTCTCAAATTGGTAGAAAGCGTAGTTACCAAATTGGCTGGCAACATACAAAAATCCGCTCTTCAGGATGCAAAGGCTTGACGCGACTGGTACTGTGTCAAAGTATTTGATCTTCAGTCTTTTGACTTCGCCAGTGGCATTGCCTTCTTCATCTTCAATCATGTCGATTGTGAGCTTGAAAAGATCACCATCCTCGGTTTGCAGAAGAAAGAAGAAAGCGCCGGTGCTACCCTTGAGCTTGTGCATCACTCCGGCAACGACGGTTCGTTTTCGTGAAGGATCTTCGGTGGCACCCTTACGACGAGGAATAGGAACCCGGAAAGCCTCCTGATTTGAGTGCCTATAAGTGATGTTTTCCTCACCGCAGACCAGAACGCCGCTGGGACCGTCGTTTCCTCCAGGAACTTGGAAGAGGAGCGATGCTGTTGGGTCCACGGGCTCCGCCCACCGACGCACAACGTGATTCAAGCCCAAGTCAAGCTCATAGTACACGAGCTGTGTTTCAGCTTCTTGCAGAGCCTGCCCCGTGGTATCTTGGTCCAGCTCTGAAGTTTCAATCTCCAAAGCGGCAAAAACGGGGTTCGCATAACCGACATCCAAGGCAACCATCGAGACGACAAGGACGCCGGGCTTGTGCGCCTCCAGAGGTGACGAAATTGTCAGCTCAGCCTGAGAATTACGATTCAACACGTAAACAAGTTTGTTTTTTTCCGTTGCGGCAATTAAGCACGCTCGACCTTTCGGGTCGCATGCGAGGTATTCACCGGGAATTACTCTTCGCACTCCGGATTTGCCAAATGTCTCCAAGTGCAGCCGACTGAATCGATTTTGCGCAGGCTGATATTCGACAACGGTTATGCGGCCAGAATCCGACGCGATGATCAAGTAATCTGATATTGTCGTTCAGTCAGCATCAAACAAATTGGAACGAAGGGGCCGCGTCGGGCCTGCGCAAGACGCGTGGCGTTTCGAACGGCACTTGGAGAGAAAAAAAAATCACTATGTGAAATTTCTAGGAACTGCTGTGGGGACTCACCTTTGTTGCTTCCAGCGAGGCGAAAAGCTGCCAAGGAGCGGATGATCCCAAAGACATCATGCGAAAGGAGAGTGATGACCTTGCCCTGGGACGGATCCGGTCGCAGAAGCGTAAGTCGCGACCCTGAAGCGGTGATGATGAGCTGCTCCTTTGTGCCCGCAAACTGCCCCAACACAGCCTGGACGACATTGGTGGGCGGCTGAATCGTCAGCGAGTAGAGAAACATGTTCGAGGTCGTCGCCATGTTCTCGGCAGGGCGCAGTTAAGCCTGCGCGGCTTTGGAGAACTTCGATTGGCCAACGAGTCGCGTTTCTACAGTCGTGGGGGACTGTTGTAGGAGCTCGAAGGTGCTAGGTGAAGCAGAGAGCTCCAAGCCTTCAAAACTTTGGTGCTCACTCGGCACTAAGGAGAAATGATGTTGCGGCGCAGCCAAACAGTGGGTCCCGGCTCCCACCTGAGGTGCGAAATAACATCTGATGTCAAACACCAGCAAATAAAAAGTACGGCACAAGAGAACCGCAGGCTCACACCCACTCCCTTGCCGTTGGCCTGCCCTCATTCCCCGTATCATGGAGCCTGCACTGCGCCGAGCGGCTTACAGCTCGTGTGGGCGTTGCTGGGCATCCTTGACCCGGCAATCGGTCACCGGAAGCTCTGCTAGGGCTTGGTCCATTGCTGCGAGGCATTCCGCTCGAAGCATCCATTCAAATGCATGCCGTGAGTCCAAGGCCTCGCCCCTGGCCACGGGCACGACAAAATGTGCCCGAGACTTCAGCTCTAGTGCCATTTCCAAATCCGAGGCTGCCGCACCAGGCAACGCTTCTACACCGTCGACTCTCCGACTGAGCGAAGACAACCTGTTCCACCCATTCTCGTCGTCTCCCGTACCCGAGTTCCGCCGCCGTGCCGCTTTCATGAAGCAGCATGCATACTGCCCGCACCCGGACCACCATGCTACGAAGATGCCGACAGTGGCACCCAAGGGCGAGGAAGAGGCCGCAGCCACTGGTGACATGGCACCGGCACATGTCGACTTCGAATGCCCCGATTGTGGCTTCCCCGTCTACTGCAGCGAGCAGCATTGGATGGACGACTATGAGAACCACCTCAAAATTTGTGATACACTCCGGCAAATTAACGAGGACGACCACGATCTTCGATCTGGACGTGTCTTTACAGAGGGCAATCTTCCTGATGTGCAGCTGGACGAAGCTCTTGTCAACATGACCAATTGGGACACTTTCATGTATACAAGAGAATTTGAGGCAATTCACTCGGATCGTTCCATGCGACAGATCACCCGACTCCTCACGTACCCTCTAACGATTGCGAGTGTTTTGCACGAGTTCAGCCCCTACAGCCACAAGAGCGGTGACCGCCTCACAGTGGAAGGCTTGAAGAGCTTGAGTGGTGAGTATTTTAGCTCCTGAGACTGGTTGACTGGCGATACTAATTTGCTAGCCCTGCGGTACACCCTGCACCCTCCTCGATCTGGACGCGGTGTTGGTGTCAACCAGATCAAGCCCGAGGCCCCCGCAGTGAGACTTTTCATTCTTGGCGCAAGAGCAGAGTCATCTCTGCCTCGAGCTGCATGGGTCCAGCTTTCCCACCTGTTCCCGGAAGCTAGATTGCACTTGATCTTTGTGGGACCGGAAAGCATGGCCAACCGCGACGACGAGTTCCCTCTGCCCGAACGGACTGCGTCCAATCCCTTTGGCGCTGTTGTGGAGGACCGCATTTGGCCGAAAATGAAGATTAGTACCATCGTCGATTACTACCATACGATTCACAAGACAGGGCACTTTGCGCCTCACGACCCTTACTTCGACTGCTTCGTTCTCTTCCACCCTGGCCTCGGCCATCCGGCAAGCTCGCACGAGTGGGAGGAGACGCTGCCGCTGTTGCTGGAGACGAAGGTGCCCATCATCAGCACGGGCTACACCCAGTTTGACCTGGAGCGCGACGTGGACTTTGTGCACAAGAAGTCAGGCGGAGAGTTCGACGTGCTGCTCGAGCCTGGCGAGAACAAGTTTAGGAGTTTGCGATGGGACCTCAACGACCTCGACCCGCAGGACATCAGCTGTGGTAACTGGGGTGTCTGGGCGTTCCGTGGCAAGAGGTACGAGGCCACGACCAAGGAGGCATAGAGTCATTGAGACGAGCTGCTGGCCATCGATTCGGGTGTACAGGCACCGGTCATCCTTTGTAATCATATTGTACAGTTCTTGTATCAAAGTGGCATATTCATTAAAGTCAAGGTAGAGAGAGGAATAGACAAACTTCAACTCGAAAAGAGCGGCAGGTCGTACGTAGTAGTAACGTAGGTACTAGAGAGTGGTGAAGTGAAGTGAAGTGCATTGCATTCTTGGTGCGTACCGTGGACGCCACCCTACGAGATGCGACCAGGCCTGGAAGAACCATGCCGATTCATTAGAATTCCACAAACCGCTAGGATGTTTACAGACAATGCATGAAGGGAAACGACGGGCTAAATAAACAATCAGCCTTATAATAATAGTCTATCTCCTGTATCGCGATGCACGTGCAGGCCCCGCTGTCTTGCATTGCAGCAGAGCACGGTTCAAGCGGCTGAGCCCACCTCCCCTTGTCCCGTTCAGGTACCACCACCACCACCACCACCACCAACACCACGGCAGCTCTTGTTTGCTTCTGATGACTTCACCCTTTTAAACATTGACCGTTTGGGCTTCCTCAGCCGCGACGACGCGAAACCGAACCCCCTCCCTCAGACAAGCACGCCCGCCGGTGCATGCGAGCTGGAAGCGCCGCGCAATCCTCCGCGACAACGGGCCATGGTTCCAAGTCCGAACCACAACAAGCGGCCATGACCGTTGTCGCCGGCGCCGCAACCGCTCGGGCACCGACCCCTCCTCTCCCTCAGTCGTCAAGCACCACCCCCTCCCC